>PVKP010017523.1:0-45848 GCA_004027715.1 Plecturocebus donacophilus | reverse complement strand
TGAGGAGCTGCGATCCCCTGTAGGAGGAGAGGCATTCTGATTTCGGGTGTTCTCAGCCTTTTTGCACTGGTTTCTTCCCATTTTTGTGGATTTATCCACCTGTCGTCTTTGTAATTGCCGACTTTCAGATTGGGTCTCTGAGTGGACGTCCGGCTTGTTAGTTATTAAGTTTTTTCTGTTTCTTAGTTTTCCTTCGGGGAGCGCTCCTTCCCCACAGAGCTGGGCCTTCCCAAGTTCAGCTGTGCTCGCTCTCTCCTCAGCGCTTCCAATTGCTGTTCTCCTTGTGGGGATGGGACCAGTGGAGCCTTTGGGCACGCAGTCCCGTACACTCCGCACTGAGAGGCGCCGCGCCGGTCAAAAGAGTCACGCTGGCGACTCGGATGGCTCCTTTGCCGGGAATCTCCCAGTCTGTGAGCATCAAAAATTCATCTGCAATTGCAGCATCCACTTGCTCTCTGCGCTTTCACTGGGAGCTACAATCCTGAGCTGCTGCTATCCGGTCATCTTGGATCTCTCTCCACCCGGTGATGAAATTTTTTTCTGTTTCTTTGTTTTCCTTTGGCGGACGCCCGTTCCCCACAGAACCGGACCTTCCCGGGTTCGCTGTGCTTGCTATGAAACTCTCAGTCCTCAGCGCTTCCAATTGCTGTTTTCCTTGTGGGGATGGGACCAGCCGAGCCCGTCCATCCCGTATACTCCACACCGGGAAGTGCCGCACTGGGGTGCCGGCAAAACAGCCACGCCGGCCAAAAGAGTCGCGCTGGCAACCCGTGTGTCTCCTCCACCGGGAATCTCCCGGTCTGTGGGCAACAAAAATTTGTCAGAAAGTGTGGTGTCCACTCATTCTCTGCACTTTCACTGGGAGCAACATTCCTGAGCTGTTGCTAATCGGCCATCTTGGATCTCTCTCCTCAGCTCCCACTTATAAATGAGAACTTATGGTATTTGACTTTCTGGGTTATTTCACTTAGGATAAAGGCCTCTGGGTGTCTCCATGTTCCTTGCAAACTACATGATTCCATTCTTTTTTATGCCTGACTAGTATTCCATGTTGTACAGAAATTATATATATGTATATATTTATTTATATATAATGAAAATGTATATAAATGCATAAATATGTATGCATATGCATAAATTTGTATAAATATACACATAAATGTGTATGTGGTGTATATACACATTTTCTTCAATTGTTGGAGACTTAGGTGATTGTGATGAACACAATCTTTGTTATTGTGAATAGTGCGGCAGTAAACGTAAGAGTGCAAGTATGTCTTCTTTTATTTATATAAAATATCCAAAGAAGCGCAGATATGTAGAGACAGAAAGTAGATGAGTGGTTGCATACTCGTGGAGAATGTGAATGGGAATGACTCTATGTACATGAGGTTTCTTATGAAGCTGATGAAAATGTTCCATTATTAGTGTGTGGTAAGAGCTAGATAAATTATACACTTAAAACATGTGAGTTTTATGGTCTATACATTTTATTGCAGTAAAGCTATTAAAACCAAATGGCCTACACGCTCATAAAGCCAACCTTACTATGTTTATTGAAAACCTATAATCTATAGATAACACATGACTCAGATTACAGAGGGAATAGGTCTTAAACATAGAAACTATGATTGAAGTGTATCCTGATCTCTCAATGACTGATGTCAGCTCCTTTTTTTTGAGATGTTTCATGGAAGAAATGTACAGAAAGCTAAGAGCGGTGGAAAGATGGAGATACAAAAGAAGAGGCCAGGGTCAGGAGGCCCAAGTGTACCTAAATCACAAGAATGAGCCTGGTGATTCACTCTACAATCTTTTGCCTTTAGAGACCCTCTTGGAAAGGAATTAGAAAGCATCTTCAGAAGGGTAGGTGAAAAAGACAGTGTAAAACAATGTAGGTTTTTGAGTGATTCTTATTTAACTATTGTGTTTAGCATTTGGAAAACATTAGAAAAAAGTTTTAGCTATACATCATTAATTTATATGTTGTATTTGCTGATACAAAGACTTGAAATGTTGGTGACTGGTGATCAATATATGCTAAGTAAAAATTTGTTCAACAGAAGAATGAAAGAACAATTATGCTATCCATAAATTGCAATGTTAAATATCGATGAGATATATAATTCAAGGGCAATGGGGCATAAGCTGTGAGAGAAAACTGTGGAAGAAAAGCAGATGTGGGATAGGGTTACATGTTAATGAGGCCAGTCTTGGACATAATGAACTGAAGTAGACCTCATCCCATTGACTTGGATGCGTCTCAATATATGGTTCTGGAATGAGAATATAAATTAGGAAATTTTCAGCATAGTTTAAGTCATGGAAGTCTGTGACTTATACATCAATAACAAATCATTTTCTTTTAATTGATATGCAAAATATTCCCACGTAATTAATTCTGGCTGTCATTTTGTAATTTTTGGCTCTGATGGTAAATCTGAGTAAGTCTATTAAAATCTTCAGACATTACACATTTTCTTTGAGAACAACAGTGGCTGTAAACAAAGCTGCCTTTGTTGGCTCATAAAGAACATTTGCTGTTCCCACAAATTACTTTCAATCATGCAAAAGTCCCTCTGTGACAGAGACTTGTCCTGTGGTTATTAACTTCCCTTTCTAATTTCACTTTGTTCCCTTTCTATACTCCTTTTGAGACACCCAGAATCTGAAAAACATGACTCAATCCACAGATTAGTTGGTGGGAAGAAAGAAAAACAGTTTATTTTCCCTCTCATTAAATGTTATTCTTGTTCTATATAAATCCACTTGATCTTGCTATGTGGCATTACAATGTTAGTTTTACTGGTAGGGCTATTAAAATACTACCAAATGGGAGATAGATATATTATGGGGAACAGAACTTTGATTTGGGGTCAAAAGAACTTTTATTTAAATAACAGCTTTTCCATTTACCAACTTTATGATCTTGGGTAATTTATAAGATTTCTCTGTGATTCAGTTTCTTAATCCATAAAAGTTAAGTAAATTTATGCTCCTAGTAGGTTTTTGATGATAATTACATGAGATAATACATATATATCTCTCTCCAATATCCAAATAGACCAGTTGGTGACTTTATCATTAGTTGATGGTGGACAGAATATATACATTTATTTTAATTATACCATAATTTTTTATATCTAATAAAATATTAAATCAGTGGAGACATTATTCAAATATACTTCCCATAAAATTCAGTGTAGCTAAGTTTTTGGAGCATTTTGAAATATATTTCTTCCTACCATGTTCTTTGTGTATTTTTCCCTAATTTTCCCTTCTTTTGATCTTAGATGCTTTTAGAAATTACCTGTTTTCTTACTTAAAACTACTGTTTCCTAAAGTAAGAAAGAACTTAAATTTTCAAAGCAAAAAAATGTATATATAAGGTAAATAGATATTGTTCATACCCCTATATTATTATTTAAAATCCACAGATTTGTTGTTAGGGATGACACCAAGCCTTCTGAACTCTCATGAGGTCTTCTAGAAGGATTGCCTCCTCTACTAGGAACTATGTTGCTTGGGATCAAATACTTTACTCTAGAGTAAAGTAGTCAGATTAGAAATTAGATCTCCAGCAGTTAATGAGTTGTTGCCCTTTTTTGAGGATTTTAGATTTGGGACTTTCATTTCTATGATACAAAACAAATAATTAAAAGCAAACTGCATTGTCAGGATGACCACTTGAGTACGGCCTCTGATTTCAATGTTTAGCATCATCTTGGTGGTGTTACTTCACTTGCTGGGGGCTAATGAGGAATGAAAAAAAAAAACAGACACATATAAATGAAGCGTCCACAGCAAGGAGGGCCTAATGCTGCCGTGGCTCACTGGGCCATTGAGGGTTCTGCAGAAGTTTAAGAGAAAACTACTGAGAGAATTAAGTTAATACATGATCTCAGGGTCATCGGGTCAAACTTGTGCTTACTCTTAGCAGTTAGTGCTGTAGTATTCTGTCACATTCATGCCAGTTATTTCAGATTTCTCTGACTTTTTAATTTTGTTTATATTTCATTTGTGCTATAGATGGAATGTTTGTGTTCCTCCAACCTTCTGCTGTTGTTAAAACCTAATCCCAAATGTGATGCCATTAGGATGTGGGATCCTATCTGAGGTAATTAGGTCACGGAACAAGTACATTCATACAGGAAGTCCCAGAGAGTTCTCTCTCCTTCCTCCATGTGAGGACACAACAAAAAGTTGGTTGCCTATGGATCAGGATGCAGGTCCTCACCAGACCCTGAATCTTTTAGCACCTCAATATTGGACTTCCTACACACCAGAACTGTGAGAAATACATTTCTGTTCCTTATAAGCCACTCCATCTATGCTTTTCTGTTATTACAACCCTAAAAGCCAAGGACATTTATAAGTAAGTTTTAGGCTTTTTGGTTGCTTAAGATCTGTAAACATAAAGTGTTTTATGTTTTCTCTATATACAAATTTAAATATAATTTTAATGAGTACAATTTTATATTTTATATTCTAGAGAAAGTTTTCCTTTGAAAGGAGGTCTGTGCTTCATTGAAGTTTGAGAAATATTGAATAATATCTTGACGTATTAATCAATTCTGTTTTTCATTTCCAGCATTTCATTATCCCTGGATGTTTCCCTGCTCTCAACAGTCACCAAGAAAGAGAGAACACAGGATAAAGAGAGAACAAAAGAATTGATCCTTGGCTTTGAGTTTCAAATAGCATAGGCTCTGATGCAGACAAAAGATTAAGCAGAAAATATTATTAGGGAAATGTTTATCTGCACTTTACCCTTATCCTCAGACAAGGTCAAGATTCCCCAAGACTAAGTTCAAAGGTAGGAAGTAAGGGAGACAATAGGAATCCCAAACAGATTTAGAGTCAGGTATAGGAAGAATGTAGCAACCATCTCCAAGTAAAACCCAGGAACTAGTCAGTCCTTTGTGGTCCTTCTCATCTAGCACAGTTAGGAACAGAAAAAGTCTCCTGCCTGAGGCTGCAGGCAGGCTTGACTCCCTCAGTCTTTCGGATTCCCAAACTCAGTGTGGCACTAGAAAAATTCAATGATGCCCCAAAGAGGCTCTGAGGATAGGTTTATTACAGCCCCTACCCATTAGGGGATCAGGAGTAGCAGAATGCTTCCTGTGGACCCTGCTTTGGAGTAGGGGTCAGGGGAGGCTCAGAGTATGCCAACCTGAAGAGGTTTTGCAGGCAGGGATGAGCAAGACAGGGTGGAGACAGTGTGGAGAGATGATGGAGACCCAGGCATGATCCACGTCATGCCCACCCAGGTCCATATAGTCCTGCTAGGTCCTGGCCCTGCATAAGCTGCATGGAGAAGGGAAACGAGGAACATGTTAATCCAGTGGAACCAAGTTTCCAATAGATTTACTTGCATACAAATAGCATCAAAACAAACAACAACAAATCTAGCCCTTCTTTCTATCTATCTATCTATCTATCTATCTATCTATCTATCTATCTATCTATCATCTATCTATCTATCTATCTATCTATTTATCATCTGTCTACCTGAAGTTGTAGTGGGTGTCATTAGGACTCTAAGATCATAGTGAAGTTTAAAATACTGTATATCTCTAAGGATGGAACTCGAAAGGTTAGAATGTACCAGGAAAAGTGGAGCAATTAGAGAAACCCAAAGATCAATATGTTTTAGGGTCCATCTCTTCAGGATCTATCTTGCTCTAACCACTCCTGAAATTTCTGCAGTGGTGGACTTTTGGATCTTGATGTTGATAATATCAAGCAATTATCATGATCGAGTCCTACTATAGAAGCGATGTGGAGTCCACTGGATCCACTGGATCCCCACTTTGTATGTGCATGGAGTTTGGGCCAGGAATGGGAGGTCCAGACTTCTGATGTCTTCCAAATAAAGGTAAGCTTTTGTGCCATTTTGGAGATGGTAACATGCAAGGACGAGCTGCCAGCCACAATAAGATGAAAGGAATGAGAAATAGATTTTGTATATAATCAAGAAGTCTCCAAGTGTCAATGCTATGATTCTTGATGCTGTTGTCTGCTGGTCAGTGTTCCTGAGTCACTTAGGTTTGAATCAGGGCCACCTGGCTTTGTAGTAGATGAGTTGTGCACCAAACTTCATAAAGCTGATTCACTGCCCAGTCATCTGGGAAAATTTAGGCAACCTACCAAGTCTCTAAATATAATCTGTAGTGTATTTGCCTTCAATCGATTAGAAAAACAGAAAATGGAAGATTGTATTCATACTCATCTGGCTTATAGGATTGATATAGCTATTTTTTCCTCTCTTCTTTTTCTCCAACAGCCTTGGAGGAAAAATCCAGTCTCATCTCACAATATTAAGGTAGCCAACCTTCTAATACTTTAGAGATCAGATTGTATTCACTTTCTAATTTTTCTAAGATCATAAACCCTTAGTAGAAAGTCTTCTACACCTGATGTTATTCTACACAGACTGTCAATACTTAATACATAAAGATAAGACTTTTGACACATTTGGCAATTCCTATTCTGCTGAATCCAAATTTCCCAGAAATGTCTGATAACATACAATTAAAATGGGAAGATGAAGCTTCATGAGCACCCAAGAATATGAGAAGCTTTGCAGAAGGCAATGGCACAATCTAGTTTGGAGCAGGACTGCCAAGAAACAAGTTATTTCAACAGTAACAAAGAACATCTCATCACACCGGATTTCACACAGTCTTAAGGCTATAATTCAGCTGAGGCAAACAGCAGGGAAAATCATTTTATTGTCCACTTCAAGTAACAAAGTGATTACCCTTCCGTTATTTATAAGTTGATTTTGTTCTTTTAAACTTCGAAAGCTGAATAAAATATAAAGGAGAGACTGTGTATCTATATGTAAAAAAAAGGGGTGAGGTGGGGAGCTGTACTCAGTGGGAGAAACTGAAAGAAACACTTTAATTACCTCTGGGACTTAATCTAGACCAAGGATTCTAAGATCACAATTTGGTCTGCTGTTAGGAGAGAGATTGTTCCCATGTCTCCCTTAAGCACCAAAAGCGATTACATAGCTCCAGTCCATGTGCAGGCATCAGCAACTATTCTGGGATTGACTCCAAATTTGAGTATGTGTAACAGATGAGGATTTTCCTCAGTGCGGAATATTTGAACAGATAACATCAGAACTAGTGGTTGATTTATTTTTTAAGTAAAGAAGAAACAACCCATAAAAGCACAAGGCATTTCTTCTTAAGATTCAGACACTTATTCAGTGAATTCACACAGTGAATACGTGTCACCGAATAGGTATCTCAACCTTAACAAGAAACAGGGGACGTTTGACTTAACTCTAATGTGCCACAATTAGTTTCTTTCTCCATCAAAAATCAAAGCTAGTCTATTTTGATCTAAATCTAGAATTGAGATTTCTCTGCCTTTTCTTTTGGCTGGTCAAATCAATCATGCTTAAAATGGGAAAGCCAGAGGGTTTTCTGTGGTCCAGACCTATCCCTAGCATGTTTCCTTTCCCTGATTCAGTCTTATCAGAGCTTTCCCATAATCTGTACAAGTACCTTCACAGCTTCAGAATTTGACAAAGAAAATAGACAGAGGTACTTACATAAAAAAATAAGACCTCTTTTGTCTCTCCCAGCAGATTCTACCAGTCTTTGAGCCAATGAGATTATCAAAATGACTCACTTTTAAACAAACATATCTCACCAGTGTTTTCTAGAATGCAAGAAAAATCGCAAATTGGGACCAAGAAAAATCTGTGAATTGCTTAGATTCTTTATTTCTTTTTCATGTTTACTACCACTGACTGGTCTGGCTTATTCAGGGGCCTAAATAAAATAGTATGACCTAAAAATTCATATGCTGCTTTTAGTGAGAATAGCTAATTACATACTTCACTTTTATCTTAAACTCATTCTATTAAAAAGACAAAAAATAAAAATAAAACAAAAAACTTGACTACATTCCCATCTGGGTCATGATCAGTGCTGAAATACTAAACCATACTAGATTCTAACTTTGAAATCATACAATAGTTAACATACCCTGAGTATTTACTATGTATCCCAATACCAATACTAAATATTCACTATGCAGTACTTTATTATAACCTTATCACAATACTTTGAAACATAGAATCATTAAATACCATAATTTTCAGATGAAAAAGCTCTGGTGTAGTAAGGTTAAGGAATTTGCTCAAAGTTGCACAGCTAGTAAGTTGCAGAGACATGACTTGAACCCAAATCTCTTTGACTCTAAATTCAGAGCTGAGCTTGGAAGCACTATAAAGTCATTCCTCCACTCAAAAAACACCAATGACTTTATATCTTATAGCATACACACAAAAATAAAACAAAACTCAAGATTTATAGTTATCTGGCCATTTCTTGTTAATTAAATATTAATTTTCACTAGTCATCCACATGGGTCCCCATGCTACCAGGCCATGTTCCTTAAAGTTCTCGTAATGGCTCAGTTTACTTTTGTCTCTTCCCTTACATTTCGTTTTCCTTACAGTAACCTTCTGAAATGCACTTCCCTTCTCTCCTTCCCATAATTCCACTGTTACTCCACCTGCATATTACCTCCCAGGCCATGTCTCTATAACCACACATGATTTAATACAGTTGCAATCCAAGTTAGTGTTCATAATTTAGCTGCTATAGATAGTAGTCGGTGTCATGGAACTTACATTTGTATTTTACCTAAAGTAAACCTTTATCTATTGAGGTCAGAGACTACAGATTTGTGATTTGATTTTTTACCTCAAAACACAATATTAAACTCATATTCAGCTCTAAATAAATTCCTGTTATTTAAATGAATAAATAAGAATTCATTACAAATATAACAAAGGATTTTCACATGAATTTCCTAGACACTTCATATTTGTGTGAGCCACTTCAAAACAGTACATAAGGGATTAAATACAAATATATCTTTTCAATACTTATTAAAATGTTAGACAATTCAGCTTTAGTAGGAGTTTAATTATAAAATGAAACCAAGCAAAGCTTAAATACCCAATTCAAAAGATTTCTGCTCTATAGTGAAAGACAGATCAATAATGATAAATTGGATTTTTAGCCTTTGGGAATAAACAGGGAAACAAAAAGAAAAACAAACCTTAGTAAAGCAATTTTGGTCTAACACTAGTGAGCTGACAAAATTATTTTACAATCAATATTACATTCCACTGGAATGAAAACAAGATATATCAAAACCTTAACATGATAAATAGATATTTGATATTATTTATCCAATAACAACTCTTAACAGATATAAGCTTTTTTTTTTTTTTTTTAGAAAATCTATGTAACAAAATGTTTTTGAAAGGGACTAATCCATTTGCTCAATCCCTAAAGTCAATTAGAACTACTGATAATAAACAGTAGCAAGAGTGATGGTTTTGGAATACGTCACCTTCCCTTACATTCCTTTTTCCCTCTACTTTATACCAGCAAAGAAAGAGTCATCATAAAGCCAACAAAGTTAAAGCTCTAGGGCTACCTGCTTGCACAGGCCTCATCAAAGTCTATCTATTTATAGATAGCAAGTAAGATTTTTAAAATTCCTTTTCTTAAAGAGTACCTTTCAAACTGTTTAAGCTTCAGGTTCCACAAACCTTAATTAGTCATATCCTCGACCTGAAGCATGTATGCCCTTGGAATCGAAAATACTTAAAATTCCATTTGGCAAAATTATTTTTTTGTTGTAGCTTTCTTAGGCTGTTGGTTGCCCTTGGAATCGAAAATACTTAAAAATCCATTTGGCAAAATTATTTTTTTGTTGTAGCTTTCTTAGGCTGTTGGTTTGCTAATTTGTTCATTCATTCATTCTTCATTCATTCACTCATTAATCCAAAAAACAGAGACTCGTCTTTTGCAGGCAGAGATCATTGCTCTTACAACAGCTTTATAATGACTACAGCTTCCTGCATCTTGTTCTGTGGCTTCTGCTACTAACAGGTAAAGGCATCACAGGTAGCTTTTCTGTACTTTATGGCTTCTGTTTTTTCTCATCTTTTGTTGTTCTTTCTCTTGACCTGTCAATTTTTGCTACAAGTACTTACTTCATCCTGTATCTGGTTTACGTTTCCCAAGATTGGTTTTGTTATATCTGCACTTATTCCATGTTGGGCAAAACTTTCAGAGTAGACTACCAGCAGATCATGTGCTGGCCATAAGAGGCAGCCCACTATAACAGGCCCTGCCCTGGTCAAATAAATGGAAAAAAACCAATGATCGATGCCTTCCATGAATCTACTTTTACTTCTTCTCTTTTTCTTTCTCACAGCGTTGTTATTTCACCCTCATAGCCAGAAAAATATAATTCTACCCAGCATTATAAGTAGTAAAATATTTTTTGTTTTATTTTTTCTGTATCCCCACAGGGCTTAATGGTAATTGAAGTAGTATCATTATAATTAATTAAAATATAAATACAGCTACCATACATCTTACCATGTGTTTGGAGCTGAACTATTGTTTTCATGTGTCACTTCCCCTAATTATCTCCAAACCCCTTGAGGTAAATGTTACTCCATTAGCCATTTCACAAATGAGGAAACTGAGGCTCAGAGAGCTTAGGCATGCTCAGTTAATAAGCATGGTTGCTAGGATTTAATCTAGGAGGTCTAATTCTACAGCAGCTACTTTCACCAGTGAACACTGGCATCATCTCGGGAGGTTTAAAAATCCAAGATCCCACCCCCAGTTTCTGATCGATCAGAAATGTAGCCTGGTAGGGATCGGGGATGCTATTTTTCATCTTCCTTGGTGATTCTCTCTCTCTTTTTTTTTGAGATGGAATCTTGCTCTGTTGTCCAGGCTGGAGTGCAATGGCACCATCTCTTCTTACCGCAACATCTGCCTCCTGGGTTCAAGCAATTCTCCTGTCTCAGCCTCCCCAGTAGCTGGGATTACAGGCATCTGCCACCATGCCCACCTAATTTTTTGTATTTTTAGTAGAGATGGGGTTTCACCCCGTTGGCCAGGCTAGTCTCAACCTCCTGACCTTGTGATCCATCCGCCTCGGCCTCCCAAAGTGCTAGGATTACAGGTGTGAGCCACTGCCCCTGGCCTTCCTCGGTGATTCTCATATGAGTCCCAGCTGATAACCACTGCTCTACAGACCAAGTTATTCACCATAGTGAATGGACAATTGAATGCATTAATGCATGGCCTCTGCATTCTCTATCTTTTAATAGATAGGTTCTGAGGGTTCCATTTAAATAAAAAGAACAATAACATTTAATTGGACTCTCAGAAAACAATAAAACTAATTTTGTCAAAATTGATTTACCCTGACCAAACCTGTTGCCAAAGAGTTAATAATCATTCCTTGAGAGAGGCAGCTGTAAATGACCAGCTCAGTCTAACTCCCTTTTTCACATGGACAGGGACCGTGTTGGGAGAGCGGCAGAGTGCATCAGACTGAAGCTGTTTGAATGCGCCCATAGGTCCATTTCTTTGTTTTATGTTCTCCAATTCCCTCAGCCTATTATCCCTAATGTGTCATCCCTACTTGTTTTCTCTCTACTGGGGAGTAGGAGTCCCAGCGCTACAGGCAATTAGCACTCAGAGCAGGCAACGGGAGCTTCGTTTTCTACCCCATAGCCAACTTTTTCTCTGTTAGTCACAGTCATACCAAAGATACAGATAAAAGAACCTAGTAAAAACTATAAATACTTATCAAGCACCAATTTGTTAGGTGTTAGTCACTAAACTGACATTATAAAGTGACTAAGAGACCCAAAGAGTTAATAACCTGGGCTTGGGGAGAGGAGGATAGACAAGGAGGACAAGATGAGTTGTGAAGTTTTAACTTGTTTGTGTGTGTGTGTCTATGCGTGATTCAATCTGATCATGCTGAGGTTTGTGAACCACTGCCTTATCAACTAGTTCTACCTGTTCCTTATAGAGCTGAAGGACTAAATGAACAGGCTTCAGGCAGAGCATCCATGACAACTGACTCCAATCCACAAACCCTGCAGCAAACAGTCCAGGAAGCCAAACTCAACCTCCGCTGCAGTCAGCCTAGAGCAGGCAGGTCTTGGACAATAACAGTCAGCTTCCCTGACTTTTGACTTGCTTCCAATTCAGAACCAACCAAAGAAAACTAATTACGCTCCCCAAAGCACTGAGGAGTTTTAAAATCCCAAGGTCTCACCCCCAGAGTTTCTGATGGATTGCAGACATAGCCTGGCCTAGGGGACTATTTTTCATCTTCCACTTCCAGGTAACCTCACCTCAGCTTCCCTGTGCCAACAACCTCCAGTCAGGGCACACGTGAAGCCTTCCCTTTCTGCATTATAAAACTTTCCCATTCCCCTGTCTACCTTTAAAAAGTCTATCTATTTATAGATAGTAAGATTGCCAAAATGCAAGTTGCAAAGACAGTGGCTGACTTCCTTGCTGTAGCAAGTTCTGAATAAATAACCTTTGTTTGTTCTCACTTAAATTGCCTTTGTTTAATTTTACAGTGCAATTGGGGAGGGGCATGAATGCTGTTTTGCAATTTTAAGCCCACCATCTCCAAGCAGGTGAATCTTCTCCTGTGTGTTTCCCTGAAATCTCCTTGTCTCCCCCTTAAGATGTGTGTAGGAAGGGGGCAGGCAGATGACAGAAACAGTGATTGGCACCTGCACAATCCAGACAGATCAACTTAAGGAGGCAGAGGCTGGACTTCTTGCCAGTGTTACAGTGGTGTTTGAATAAGAACCTAAGACCTTAGCATCAACCTGTAAAGAGGAATGATATCACGAATTCAGTCACCATTATGTTTGAAATGACAGAAAAATCACGCCATCCATTGACTTTCCCTAGATAGGATGAGGTTTTTGAAACATCATATGGGATGAACAATCAAGACAAGAATCAAGTCCAGTTAGGGAGAGATCAATTTTGTTGTGGTTGAATTCTCAGTGGTGCTAATATGGGTTGCTTACTTCAGAAGTTTGGAGAGGATGATATGCTCTGAGAAAAGGAGGAGCTCAGGGCCCAAGTAGTGGAAGAGGTAGCATTTTGAGCTGACCAGAAAAGATGAGAAGAAATTTGAAAAGTGGAACTTTAGCTTCCTCTAGGCTCCAGAGCCATTGGTGCAAATGTCTTATTGAAATTAAGCACATAAGATTAATACAATACAGAAGTCAGTGCAGTGACCATACCCCTGACCCTTTGCTGGTTGTCAGCTCACAGGGTGGAAGGATGCTGTATTCACCCAAATCTAGAAAGCTGTGAGTGTCTGTGGGTTAGATCACACCAACCTGCTGATATCTGTGCACTCACTAGTTTCTAGATTAGATGCTGAGATTCTTTTTAATTTCTATAATTATTTAATATGTGCCTGAATGCTAAAAATAACTGGCATAACTAAATATAGAGAGAAACATTTTCTTATTAAGGCTGAATCTTTAAATAAACAAAAATAATGCCTTTCCCCACTGCCTAATGAACATTTTTAAATCATAGAAATTGGGTTCTTTGTTAAATTCACTGTCCGTCTTTCTCTCTAACATTGATATTAGTAAGACAATTTTTTTCTCCCTTCTAGAAGGACGTGTCAGAATTAGCACAAAGTAATTAGCAGGTTTAGTTAGAAGTTAGAAACTGAGAGGCAAATGAAATTAAAGTTTGGATGAATTAATTAGTAAAAGTTGCTAGAGTTGTGTGTGCTTCTTAACTAAGTGTTGTTATTCAATGTGTCAGCATTAACAACTCAACACTTTGTGTGGTTTAGAAACAGAAGAGAAAAGGCTGACACCCAAGGGAGCAGAATGGGAAAGTATTGAGCAGGGTGTGAGACTCCTGGGAACGGAAGAATAGTAACCATCTCTGGGATTGTTCTAGCCTGCCCATTCCCTTTCCTCTGAGGTTGAGCAGTGCAGGGGAGACCATAAGGGTCAACAAGGGGGAGGGTGCTTGTCCCATGTTTCCAGACATTGTGCAAATCTGTGCCAAGGAGCCTTGGAGGCCAGTGTCCATTCATAAGAGCTTAAAGTCCTTACAAAAACAAAACAGAACAAAACAAAAAAAAAACTGGGCCCGCATATTAGTTTGCTAGGGCTGCTGTAGCAGATATTGCAGACTGGGTGGCTTAAACAACAAACAAATCTGTTTTCTCAGTTCCGGAAGCTTTAAGTCCAAGACTAAGGTACCAGCAGAGTGGTTACTTCTGAGGTCTCTTTTCTTAGTTTGTATATGGCTGACATCTCCCTGTGTTTTCACATGGTCTTTCCTCTGTATTTTTCTGTGTCTCTATTAGACTGATCTCACACTACTATAAAGAAATACTCCAGACTGGGTAATTTATAAAGGAAAGAGATTTATTTGACTCAGTTCCACCTGGCTGGGGAGGCCTCAAGCAACTTACAATCATGGTGGAAAGTGAAGGCGAAGCAAATGCACGTCTTACATGGTGACAGGTGAGAGTTAGTGTGTGTCAGCTCAGGAAAAACTACCATTTATAAAACCATCAGATCTCATGAGAATTCACTCACTATCACAAGAACAGAATAGGGGAACTGCCCTCATAATCCAATGGCTTCCCACCAGGTCTCTCCCTAAACACCCAGGGATTACAATTCTACATGAGATTTGCGTGGGGACACAAAGCCTAACCGCATCAGTCGTATTCTCCTCTTCTTGTGGAAACACCAGTCCTACTGGATTAAGGCCCACCTCAATGACTTCAATTAGCCTTTCTTACATGTATGAAGACTCCTTCTCCAAATACAGTCACATTCTGAGGTACTAGGGGTTAGAATTTCAACATGTGAATTTGGGGGAGGCTTTCAGCCTGTAACAGCCTGCTGAAGAATTCTGTAGAAAAGGAAGTTGTGTGTGTGACAGTTAGTCCCACTGTGTGTTTTAAAATAAACAGCTTCTTGATGAAAACACAAGCCATTTGATTCTGGAATGGAATAAGTACTTTCATAGCCCCAACTCTTTAGCAAAATTGGCTGGGCAAGACAAGAGAAGTTACAATGACAAAACTATTCCAATCCACACACAACCCCAGGTGACCCCTACATCAAATAGTCTGCCCTCTGCCCCACTGCTATCTGGCCCCCATGTGCAGGAGGAGGAGTGGAAAGGCAGAGGGGAAAGCATATAGGAGCGTCTACACTTAGAGATTGCAGAGTAACTGTAATCCCAGCACTTTGGGAGGCCAAGGTGGGTGGATCATCTGAGGTTAGGAGCTCGAGACCAGCCTGGCCAACATGGTGAAACCCCACTCTACAAAAAAATAAAAAAATTAGCTGGGCATGATGGTGGGCACCTGTAATCCCAGCTACTCTGGAGACTGAGGCAGTAGAATTACTTGAACCCAGGAGGCAGAGGTTGCAGTGAGCCGAGATTGCACCATTACACTTCAGCCTGGGTGACAAGAGCAAAATTCTGTTTCAAAAAAAAAAGAAAAGAAAAGAAAAAAAGAAATCGCAGAGTGGTTATTTCTAATATGTATTAAATACTGGTTTTCTTGGTTGGTAGGCCATTATAATTAGAAATTTTAAAGTGATGATATGAAAGCATCTTGCTGTTTTATTTAATTATTTGATGGTGAGTAATCATGCATTCAAGCCTAAGTCACTCATTATATACTTTAATAAGAATCTTTTGTCTTAAAAAGTGAAAGTACTGACTGCATATCTTCTCATTTGGAAGGCAGAATCTTGTAATGAAGTCAGGAAAGACAGAGAACATGTTATATTAAAATGCTACTTCTAATTCCATCTATGTGACCTTGAGCAAGTTACTTAACTTGTCTTAAGGACTTATTTCTCATTGGTAAAATACAATCCTGTAAGCGAGAAGCAAGTGAGATATTGCAACAAGCACATCGGCCAACACATAACCTTTTTCTTATTTAGGTTAATTATGCAAGTAGAGATATGATTCGTTCCCATCTTTCCAATACAATGTCATGAAAATAAAAGGGCCCAATGCAAGAATCCCAAAAGCCTGATCGTAAGTCCAATTTGATGCTTTGTTCAGTCACTTGACCTCTCTCAGCTTCAGAATTTTTAATGTTAAAATGAAGGCAACGGCTGGCCCTCTTTTGAACTTGACACAATTTATCAAGAGGATGAAATATATAAAAGTACCAAAATGAGTCACTGGCAGGCTCTGATAATGAGTTAGTAGCATCTCCTTCATCATAAAGAGTTGCATTCAGAGGACAAAGTATTAACCCTTTACAAATTACTGGAATGATTAGGTATAATTTACTAGAAGTTTCTCTTGTAGGAATTATTTCTCAGCCAAAACAACGTAGCCTAAAGAAAGTGGGGCTAATTTTTGCAGATCAAGTTTTTTTTTAAGTGCATATACATTTTGAAAATCAGTATTTTCCCCCAGTTATTCAGGATTATCTGATAATTCTTAGCCCAGTGGAAATGGAAATGACACCTGCACTCCACATTTCCTAAGTTCTGAATTTGTTTGGTGTATGTTGTTCCACAGTCATTGTTTCCAGGTCATATCTCTGCATCCAACAATAAACCTGGTATTCAAAGAAAACAGATATCCAGAACGAGGAGAAAGAAGGGAGGTGAGAAGGACGCACATGTGAAGAGAGAATACCCTTCACTAGTACCCACTAGGACTTCCAACTTTATGTTGCTTCTGGGACATCAGGATGGCAGCTGAGATTGGCAACCTGCCCTGGTTCTAGTTTCTACCTGGAGGACTCTAGAGATGGGGAAATTTCTATCAAAGAGTTTTCTCTCTGGACATTTTTTTTCCCTTTGAAAAAAGGGGAAAAAAAGGTGTGTTTTTTTTTCACATACAATATCTCATTGAGCTATTGGTTAAAAAAATTACTGTTGACTTTTGGGTAAAATATATATTCTTTTATTTATCTGATTTATACTTATTGAATGCCTGTAATGTCACAGGGACTATTCTAGGAACCTAGGAAACATTTCTGAGCAAAAAAGAGAAACATCCCTGTCCTCACAGAACTTTGTGATTTCAAAATTGTCTTTTTCTGAGTTAAAAGTCAACCGTGTTTTTAAAGACATGGCAGAATGTAGCAATTTTCAAACTTTTTGATTTCAAAACCTTTTTACACTCTTAAAAATTGTTAAGGGTTATAAAGAACTTTTGTTTATACAGGTTATATCTATCATTATTTACTATGTTAAATGTTAAAACAGAAATTTAAAACAATAAACAATTTTAATTTATTAAAGTAATGATACGAAACCATTACATGCCAAAAATAACTGCTAGGGAATAAATGTTCATATCCCCCTACAATTCACATGTTGAAGCCCTAATCCCCAATGTGATGATACTTGGAGGTGAGGCCTTTGGGAGGTGATTAGGTTTAGATAAGTCATGTGGGTGTGGCCCTCACAATGGGATTAGTGCCCTTATAGGAAGAGGAAGAGATACCGAAGAACTCTGTCTTCACTTTCATGCACTAAAGAAAGGCCATGTGAATATATAGCAAGCATGTGACTGTCTCTAAGCCAAGAAGATGGGCAACACCAGAACATAGCCACACTTGCACCCTGTGCTCAGACTTCCAGCTTCCAGAACTGTGAGAAAATAAACGTTTGTTGCTAGGTCATCCAGTCTGTAGTATTTTGTTACAGTAGCCCAAGTGAAGACAACAACAAATATGTAAATATTTTGTAAATACATATATTTTTTTTAAGAAAAAAATATATTTTTTCTTTAAAAATCATGAGAAGGACACTGTTTTTACATTTTTATAAATATCTTTTTTTTGGTCTGGTGTCAGAGAATAGTCATATTTTCATGGTTGCTTCTTTATTCAACTTGTGGTATCAATGTCATGCAGGGTTTGGAAAATCCCACTGTACATTTATGAGAGAATGAGAGAGAAAAAGGCAAATCAGGTCTTAATATTATTATGAAAATAGTTTTCACTTCATGGATCTCCTGACAGTGTCTCAGAGACTCCTAGGGGTTCCTAGACTAAATTTTGAGAACTGATGGTATAGTGGGAAAACTGTCTCTCTGGTAAACCGAGTTTTGATCTGTGATCTTGAGAAGTTTTTTCACCTCTCTCAACCTTTGCTCCTTTCATCTGAAAATGAGTGGTTTGGATTGCATAATGGCCAGAATCTTTCCCACCTGTGACCTTCTTTGCTCTGTTTGCCCTCTTTGAGTTGGCCATTTAGTATTTTAATGGAATGGACTTAGTTTTCATCTTCTTTTGCTCTCCCCATTATTCCTATATTCCTGGGTCTGGCACTAACCAGGGCTAGGATAAGGGAAGGGGGGTCTTTGTGACATTTGAAATGTAAAACGATATAGACTCCTAGCAAAAAAGCCCAGGGCTAGTCTATGCAGCCTCACCTTGACAGTGCAGCTAACTTAGTATTGACAACAGATGCTTGGCCCCAGAATGGACAGCTAAGGGCAGCTTTCTTTTTATTTATTTTTCCTCTCCCTCAGGAGCATGATCTCATCCACATGATCTCAACTCCATTCAGCTACATCCTGAAAACTGTGATGACTGACAAAAGGGACTTTGGTATGGGCAAATAAGAAGCAAAGTAGTTTAGAACTATCCAAGACAAATAGAATTCCCCAGTGAAGTCTGCCCCACTTGGAGATGGTGGATTCATAAGTCCTGAATGAGGCCTCTGCCCCCACCTTTTGCTCCAGAGAAGCTTCCCCAGCCTGAACTCTTTGCTATTGAGAAGCCAGCATGACTACATGAATAAATAGTGGTTCTCAGACTTGAATGTGCATCAGAATCTCCAGTAGGGCTTATTAATACAGATTTCAGGGCCCACTTCCACAGCTGCTAATTCATCAGGTCCAGGGTGGAGTTAGAGCAATTGCATTTCCAATAAGTTCTCAGGTGACCACATGTTGGGAACCAGTGAAACACAGTATAAATTATAGATGATTTGAGCTATATGGGAACAAGATATTTGGACTCTGAATGTCTCTGTAATCTGTTTACAAAACAACGATACTCCCAGTCCTCCAACATAATACTTTGTACCATTCTAACCTCTTCTGATTAAGGGTGAAGTAAAAAGGGTCACATAACGCACTATATTTTGAGTGTAGTTATTCTAAGGGGAGATTCTATAAAGAGCACACTAATTTTAACATTTTTTAAAAGTTTATTTTCTATTTTATGTTCTCTTGGGTGGGGTGGGAGGGACTTCCTAGAGGAATGGCAGGGGTTACTACATAGTTAAAGCCTTAATTTGAACAATTTCTTTTTAGTCATTAGAGTGCAGATGTAAAACACTGTAAGTGAACATGGGGCTGAGTTCATGACTGAGACTCCTGAGGTTTTAAATACCCTGCCATTATCTTAAGCAGACTGAGCCTATAATCTCTCCAGTCTGGGTTTAGCTTCATTTTCCATGACCTTTTACCAAGTATCAACAAAGTATTTACAACATCAAAGGCTCTAATGGTTGAAATAAATGCAGTCTATTATGCTATACAAATGAAGATCAGTCTTTGGAAGCCCAGAGCTGAAATCAGAACATTTTGTGGAGACCATTACAGCCATGTGGTCAGTTCCCCCTTGTCCTTATCAGGCCAGGAGATGAAAAGATCATAAATCAGTTAAGCACTTAGTATCTCATTTTTTTTCACATACAGTATCTCATCTAATCCTGGCGATTTCTTTTTGTAGTGAGAGTGACTGCAAATAGAATCCCTATTCAACATACAGGAAAAGAGAGGTTCTGAGAAATCAAACTATTGTTTCAAGGCAGCCCAACTTAAACAGAACTCAGATTTGAGCCATTGTGTGTCTGACTCTAATACTCACAGTCCCTGGGAAACACAAAATTCAACTTTTTGTAAACGGATATTTATCAATATTAACTTTGTTGAGAGAAGAGAAATAGCAAAAAAAAAAAAAAAACTGTTCCTGTTCTCTTGGTACTTCTGACTTAGTGAAGAGAAATCAGAGTGTTTCTGAAAGGGATCAAGTACACCTTCTCATTTTACTCATGAGAAGATCAAGGTCCAGAGAAACCAGATGGTTTCTTTGTAGACAAAAAGCAAGTAGCAACGGTGTCTTGATACCTTTAAATCTAAAGAGAAATGTTGAAAAATTATTTTTAATGAAAAACTTGCTTATTTAAAGAATTATTTTTTGCTTTCTTGTTGAAGCAAAACTTCCAGGTAGAAAGAAGACTGGTATCTAGGCTTTTACATGGGCTCTCTGTCAAGGTCAGGCATGAAAAGTGAGTTCTCAATTCTCACCCTGACCTTGAAGGTCGAGAAATGCTTTCTGTTTCTGCAATAGCCAAGCTTGTTTTCACCTCTGGACCTTTGCATCTGCTATTCTCTGTACCTCGGATATTCTTCGTTTGGATTTTCACAAGGCCAAGTCTTACTCATCACTCAGGTTTCAATTCAAGAGGATGTCCTCCAAAAGGTCTTCCGTCTTGGCTGTCCTAAGAGCCCAGGATGTCAATTCTCTTACAGGGCAATTGCTTCTGCATCCCATGACCAGAGGGAGTATGTTCTCTGGGCTTAACTGGCTTTCCTCATTTTACTGTCTGACTTCCCCTTCTCTCACCATACTTATTGAGATCAACTCCCTAATACATCACTTGCCTTTAATTCCTTGTTTTGGGGTTTGCTTTTGTGACAACCCAAACATAGAAATGAAAGCTTATTCAACCTGTCGCTCATGACTCTGATTATTTTTTATAGCACATATTACTACTGTCTGAAATTATTTTTTTAATAGTTTATCATTTGCACTTCCAGCTTACCTGACTCTCCATGCTCTCCCCAATATTTTCCACCCAGTAAGATGCCTAACAGAATATAAACACTGTAGAGACATAACTTTGCCTGTCCTGTTCAGTGTTCCATCCCAAAATCTTAGAACCTAGCACATGATAGGTGCTCAACATACGTTTGTTGAATTAATGAAAGAAACAAATGAAACTTTCCGATATGTCAATATAAGGGAATCTTGGCTAGCAAATCACACTTTTTCAACTACTGTACCAAAAAGTTTCTCTGTTTGGTTCAGTCTCATTTAGATTCCATTGCTCTCCTTTCCATTTTTGGAGGGAATCAATCCTTAATCAATCACTTTTTGTTAAACATGCTGTCCCTACACAATCAAAAGTTAACAAAGATATATAAAAATCAGTCCAGGCTTTGGAGCCAAAAAATTCATTATCCACCTCAATCAATATTTAAAACAGGTATATTGAAGACATGCTAAAGCAGAGTCTCTGTTCCTTTGCTTTCCTGTCATCACATTTGCCTTGCATAATCATCTATGTATATTAAAAGGGCTCCTGCTCTGTTTCTGTTAGACACTGACCTTCAAGTGCTTGACTTAATAAGCTGGCGAATTATATTAAATCATACAGCCTTGTTCAATCATTGATATTACAAAGAATTGCAAGGAGTAACCAGAACCACTGGAAAACACAAGAAAATACAACAGCTTTCATAGGGAGTTAAAGGGAAAGTAAAGGGAAGAGAGTGTGTCCTCAAAGATGCTCTCATGGAATTGAGAGAACAGAATCCCATGGCATTCAAGATTGTTTTCCCACGAATTAAAACATTTTGTCAAAGCAAAAATCAAATGAGTACTTGTTTATGAAGCATGTGATACTTCAGAACATAACACAGGAATTCTATTTGTGTGAACAGTGTGTTTAAATAAACAAAGCCCACTCAGGAAAAAGAGCATTTGTCACAATTTTTTTCCTATATCAAGTCAATATAGGAGACTATAGGGATTGAGGGTAAGGGTGCTATTCCCCAAAATGGTTTGCTTTCATAAGAGATTATAAGGCACTGACAATGGATATGTCCTTATTTTATTTAACAACCCCTTCTCATAAACCCAGTGTCTAGAAAAGAGCTTGCCGCATAGTATGTATCGATGCATACCTCATTTACAGATAAAATACACAGTTATTTGTACTTTCTTGGGAGAAAAAGATTCTCATATGCAACATGTTTAAACTAGCATAGCCCATCTTTGGCTGATGTTATTATCAGTAAGGAGCACTGTGATTATGTTCTATTTCTTACACATCTTATTGCATCCCCAGAAACAGATACTATTCCAGTTTTAGATATGTCTTGTGTTAAGAACTGAATTCTATGTGATAAATAAAAGATTAATATTCAGAGCCAGGTACTTACCATTCTAAGCTTTCTTTTCCTGATAGTAAAATGGGGCTATTAATGCTAATCACTTTATAGGATTGTCAGACAGATTAAATAACGTTGTTGATCTGGTTTGGCTGTGTCACTATCCATACCTCACCTTAAATTCTAATAATCCTCAGGTGTCAAGGGCTGGGCCAGGTGGAGGTAACAGAATCATGGCAAGGGTTCCCCTATACTGTTTCGTGGCAGTGAATATGTCTCATGAGATCTGATGGTTTTATAAATGGAAAGTTCCCCTGCACAAGCTCTCTTGCCTGCCACCATGTAAGATGTCACTTTGTTCCTCCTTTGCCTTCCACCATGATTGTGAGGACTCCCCAGACGTGCAGAACTGTAACTCAACTAAACCTCTTTCCTTTATAGATTACCCAGTCTCTGGTTTGTCTTTATTAGCAGCATGAGAACAGACTAATACTGTTGTACATGTTAAAAGCATCTATGTAGCACTGAGAACAGGGTAGACACTCAATACACATTGGTGAACTTCACATTTCACAGTTGAGAAAATTTTGGTTCAGAAGGACTGGATGACCTTTTCCAGGATCACCCCACTGGAAATTAGTAAAGACAGAATTTCAGAAAATAGAACTTCAAATTTCTCTGACTATAGAACCCATACTCTTCATCCATGTGTCACTGCTTCTACTGCAATGAGTATAATTCAGGTGCAAACTTTGCATCTTTTCACTTCAGTTTACCTGGCTCACATATACCAGCTGTTGGCATCAAAAGTCCTTATTTTTAAAATGATGAACTGGTTGTTGTTGACTTTGGGAATGGGAATGAATTTACAAAAGTTGGCAACTTTGGGTTTTTTTTTTCATTTTATAATATAGATAGACACAAAAGGATCATTTCAAATGTAAAATATTTAAGAGCAGATTTGCTAAGTTTGCTATTTAAAATGTGTCTGATAAAGTTGATGCTCTTGGGATAAATGTGTCAAAAGTTGAGATAATATAACCAGTGTTGAAGCAGAAATGTTAAAAAAAAAAAGTGTGACTGTAAATGATGTTTTGTATATCACCGACTCAAAGACTTTTTGCATACCATCCTCCTGCATTAGTTGAACTATAAAATGGCAAGTTGGCAATGTGATTTTCATTGTCTGCCAGCAAAACATTTTGATCTAGGAGTGAGCCCTGAATGATCTTGGTCTTTCATTCCCTGATTTTTCACTGTTCCTTTTATTTTATCCTTCTATATCCTCCCTCATATCCCTAAGCCACACTGAATGTCTCACAATTTTGTTAGTCTTGATGTTATATTAGAGTCACCTGGCAAAACTGTAAAACTTACAGATAGCCAGGCATCACTTGCAAAGATTCTTAATCAGTTGCTTGAGGTGAATCTTTGGCATCATTTCTTTCTTCCTTTTCTTTTCCTTTTTCTTTCTTTCTTTCTTTTTTTTTTTTTTTTTGAGACAGAAGCTTGCTCTCTGTCACCCAGGCTGGAGTGCAGTGGCATGATCTTGGCTCACTGCAACCTCTGTCTCCCAGTTCAAGTGATTCTCCTGCCTCAGCCTCCTGAGTAGCTGGGATTACAGGTGTGTGCCACCGCGCCTGGCTAATTTTTGTATTTTTAGTAGAGATGAGGTTTTACCATGTTGGTCAGGGTGGTCTCGAACTCCTAACCTTGTGATCCACCCACCTTGACCTCCCAAAGTGCTGGGATTACAGGTGTGAGCCACCGTGTCTGGCCCTTTGGCATCATTTCTAAAGGCTCCCTAACTGATTCTAATGCATAGCTGGGTTTTAGAATCACTGCAATTTTTCCGCCTCTGAACCACTGCAAACGTTAAAATGTCTTTCTTTCTCTTTATCACTTGTGTAATTCCTAGCCATTCTTCAAAGTGCAATTCAGAAAGCATTAGTTCCAAGAAACTTCTTCATTGCATAATGTTGGCCCACCTTTGTGTTCAAAACTTTCTCGGTGCTTCATCCTAATCCGCAATCGATTTCACTGAACTAAATTCCTTGAACGTGAAGACAAGCAGTGGAAATTTCTTGTCTGTTTGTATTCAAAGTGCCTAGAATTGTCCATTTAGGAGCTATTTAAAAACGTATTAAAGAATGAATTAGTGGATGAGTAAGGAATTCTTAGAAAGGGGTTAATAACTCTGGGTACTTGTCCTGGTTATGCTGTTTACAAATTTGCCCTATAACTCTGATGCTAGGTTGACTGCAATTAGATTTAAAATACTATAATATATAGAGTTCAACATATGCATATATTATGACCCAGAAATTTCACCCTGTTAGACATCCAAAAGAAATGCACAGATGCTCATTGAGTTAAAATGGGGTTATAGTCCAATATATCCATCATAATTCAAAAACATTATAAATGAAAAATGAACTTAATACCCTTCTAAACCCATTTTAAATTTACAAAATCATAAGTCAAGCCATTGTAAGTCCAGATGCTCCTTGCTTTATGCTGGGATTTTATCCCTCAAAAGCCCATCTAGTTGAAAACTCCTTAAGTTGAACCATTTTAGGTTGGCGAATGTATTTCTGTATCTATAGGCTCCTCGAAGGTATGTAGTACCTCGAAGGTATGTATTAAAAATGTAGCAACACATTTTTAATAACAAAAAGGCAAAAGCAATCATCAATATCCATCAGTAGCAGAATGGATAAAATATTTGTGGCATAGTCACACATAGGATACCACGTAGCAACAAGAAACCTAGAAATGCATGCAATGATGTAAATGAATAATAGATAACTTTGAGCATATGGAGCCAATCACAAAACAGGAAACTATTGTGTGTTATGCATTCACATATAGAACTAGCACCAAAAAAAGCAATCTCTTCTTGAGAAGTCAGGGCAGTGGTCAAATAGAGGAAGAGAGCAGTGATTGTAAGGGAGCACAAGATGGATTCTGGGGTGCTGGTTGTACCTTTGATCTGGTCATTGGTTACACAACTGTGTCCGGTTTATTAGAAATACATCAAGCAATACACTTGGGATATATATATACTTTTCTGTATATACATCATACTTCAATGAAAAGTTAATATTTTGGTATAAACAATCTGATGGATATGTGTATATAAAGTGACTTTGACCTAAACCTTAGAAACACTTAGTTAATATCTGAAAGAATTTACCTTCCAGGGATGGCTTCTCAGATGGGACCATTGTACTGGATGGCAGTGTTGATCAGTGTTAATTTTTTCAGTCAGAGAGCTGTGCAGTGGTTATGAGAGGGAGAGTGTGTGATGGAGAATGCATGTGAAAGGTGGAAATTTATTGTGCTGTCCTGGCAACTTTAAACGAGTTTTAAAATATTTCACAATAAATAATTTAAAATGTGAAAAAAAAAGAATGTGTTGCCCTTGCTTCAGAAACTTCCATGCAAAATGTTTATCAAGCCACATAAAAGCATCAAAAGCAGGAATTTCACCAACCGTATAAGAGCAGCCTGTATCTGTGTACCTTGTTCTTCTATTACTTGCTATTAAAAGTTTCGTCCCTTTGGCAGAATCAGATTTGTCACTTGTGTTGTAATACACCATGCTAGAATTCATTAGAGGCTTCCAATGTTTACCCAAATCCTCATACTTGTGGAATGCATATGCTGGATTAGGAGAAGACATTTATCCTCTTGGAGACTTATTCTTATCTGTAGAGCATTGGGTTGTATTTGATGACATTCTCAGTTTTTAACATTGATTTAGGTAATTATTAAAAGTGCCTCATTTCTCTCTCAGAAGTGTTTTGGTTTTTAAAATAATTGTATGGTTTTCTTGCTTCCAAGGAATCTTCTAGCTTTAGCTTTCTAGACATCTATGGTTTTAAAGATGTGAGCTAGATTCAGCAGACCACTACATGGCGGGGCAGGCATCACTCTGTGGGTTTGTCCTTGTGCAACAGATGCAGATTTAGAACATGTTAGAATAAGAAATTTTTGTGGCTGGGCACAGTGGCTCACACCTGTAATCCTAGCACTTTGAGAGGTTGAGGTGGGTGGATTACCTGAGCTCAGGCATTCAAAACCAGCCTGGGCAACATGGCAAAACCCTGTCTCTACTAAACTATTAAAAAAAAAAAGCCAGGTGTAATTGTGGGTGCCTGTAACTCCAGCTACTCTGAAGGCTGAGGCAGGAAGATTGCTTGAACCCAGGAGGCGAGGTTGCAGAGAGCAAGATCATGCCACTGCACTCCAGCCTGGATGACAGAGCAAGACTCCGTCTCAGGAAAAAAAAAATTTTTTTTGCAAATGTCAAAAATAAAAAATAATCCCTTTTAGGGAAGGGAATTCATTAATTGCCTCGTTGGTAATTATTATTAAACATGCTAAGATTTCCCTTCTTGAGTGGTGCTGAAAATGGGGCAGAAGGATCATGTCATTAAGATATTCCTATTTTAAATGTCTCTAGGTTTGTCCTGTTTACAATTAAGTCGCCTACTTCCTCACATCCACAATTTTAATGCTATATTCTCAAAACTCCCTGGGTTTAACATGTGTAATTATTAATTTATTCAACAAATGGATGGAGAGAGTACATTATCTTCTATGTGTCAAGAACTAAAAAGAATCAAGGCAGATGACTGAGGCAACTGGAAGATAAGGATCATTCCTTCGGTCCTTCTCTATCCCATGTTTCTATGGAGGCCTGTAGGTCTTTACAGCAACTCTTGCTTTCTTAAACTCTTATTCCCTAGTCCATCATCTTGTGCTACCTTTTCTTGTCTTCTATTCTGCCCAGGCTCCAAGTTCAGGCAATTCAACTATCAACTCCCTGAATTAATCAACCCTCTTTATCTTCCATCTTCCTGATCAATACCCCTCACTTAGTAAATATCACTCACTATTTTCTGAATACTGACAGTTTAAGATAATTTTTTAAATATTACTATAATTTCTTCTGATTCTGGCACAATCTCCTATTCTATGATCTCAGCTAAATTCAAGAGATTTGTTGGCATTCCTTTTATTAAGTTGTATTTCATTTTCTATTTTGTACTCTCAAGCCACCAACCTTCAAAGAGGAAACATACACACTAGACTGAGGCCATTAATTTCCTTTTCTAACTCAAAATCTCTCTGTCATCATCATACCTTTAGACTTCTCTTCTGCACTGGAGGAAAGAGTATCTTTCCTCTTTCCCGAGTTGCTTTTACACTAGCTTCCTTCAGTACAATTTTTTTATCTAAACCCCAACTCTATAAAATCTAACTTGAGTTCTCAAAATGAGACTAAATTTGTTCTGAGGTCCCTCCAGACCACTTACAGTTTTGACCTTTGAACAACATGGGTTTGAATGACCCAGGTCCACTTTTTCCACCTCTGCTACCCCTGAGACAGCAAGACCAAGCCTTCCTCTTCCTCCTCCTTAGTCCACTCAAGGTGAAGATGAAGACCTACATGATGATCCACTTCCACTTAAAAAATAGTAAACATATTTTCTCTTCCTTCTGATCTTTTTAATACCATTTTCTTTCTCTAGTTTACTTAGTTGTAAGAATACCATATATAATACACATAGCATACGAAATACAGGTTGATCTCCTACGTTATTGGTAAAGTTTCTGGCCAACAGTATGTCATCAGTAGTTAAGTTTTGGAGAAATCAAAAGTTATACATGGATTTTTGACTGCAAAGGGGTCAGCATCCCTAACCTCTGTAAATGTCAACTGTATTGCCAAAGCCAATAACTCTTCTAAGTTTGCTTCTACATGAATAAGGGTATTTAAAAATTGGCCATCCTGTTCTTGAAATTCTTTCTTCTCTTGGCTTCTTTTCATAGATTCTTCCTTCTCTGCTCTTCCCCAAAACTCCTGTTTCATTTTTTTCTACTCTTGTTTTCTGAAAATATACATCCCCCGAGTTTGTATCCTCTGCCCACTACTCATCAATGCAATCCCGTTCACTGTTCTCATGAATCTTTAAATGTCTTTTACCTAAGAAGGCCATATTGTGGGTCAACACAGAGCTCCATGAAGCATTATCTTCAGCCATAAACACAGCTAGGCAATGAGGGCAGAAACTACCATGATAGAGTGGTACTTCTTGACCCAGGTACCTGGCCCATGCTGACAGCACGAGGAGACAAAGCTGCAAACAAAGGTCAACCCTACAAATGGCATCAGTAGAATTAGAACATGGCAATCTAGCGGTAAAATTCTCATATACTGAACTCAGGTAATCTCCAGAATCTTCTACAATGAACCACTCAAAGATTGGGATCACTCAAGACAGTCTGCACAGAACTCTCAAATAGACATTTTAGAACAGATGGTCAGATTCACTAGACTGCCTCTTATAAAATATATCATTGCTGCTCTCTGCTGGTCAAAAGCATTATTCTCTTCAATTAAGATGAGCCGAGGTGTAGAATGGGTCAAAAAGGGAAAACAGTGCTTTCAAAATGATATGGACTGGTACTAGAGAAGAGTTAATAAATGACTTCATGGACTGCAAAATATGTTCTTATCCAGAAACACTGATTTTAGTGGGGGCCTATTGGATTTCTAAAGGATAGACTCATAGTGCAAAGAATAGACGCATAGAAAATATGGGCTCTATCAGATATTTCACCCAGCACTAAATTAGTCACCACTTTTTAGTGCAGAATTTACTATTAGGCATCATTTTTTATTTTTTGCCGAAAAATTGGTAAGTCCTACTGAGGAATTATTACCTTGATATACTGCAAAATCCTAAAACGTTATCTAAATCCTAAAATAAAGATGAAATCTCTATATATGTACAATCTATTCGACTGAAAACTTATTTTTAAGAGTGTATCGGTGGTAGCTTTTAATTATTCAGAATATTTGCATACTAAGGGTCCTTCACAAGCAGTGCAAATAGGAAAATCTCAGGCTCAAAAGCCGAACACACAGGCTTACCCATGCTCTGCCACTTACTGGCTTCATTAGCTTCATTATTCAGTTCCTGAATATTTTTGAACTCCACTCTCCAATTTTCAAATGGGAGAAATCATAATATCCACCTCCTATTGTTATTTCAAATATTAATTGAAATATTTCCTATAAAATGCTTAACAGTGCTCCCTACAAGTAAATTGGCAGGCAATCATAACTGTTACCATTCATATAAGACAGCCTAAATAGTAGTATCTATTACATCTTCTGAAACAGAAGTCTTTTACCACCGGTTTTAAATGTACTATGTAGCTATCTGGAGAAAGCTGTCTTTAGAGCTGTTCTTAGCTCTGACACTGGCTGTGTAATTTAAAGTAATGTCTTAAATTTCCTGAGCCTTGAAATCTTTCCGATGCTTGCCTTGCCCTAAGGTCCTAACATGTTTCTATGTCTTAATTTTATTTACCACTGTTCAATGACCTATGGTACAATGTGTTTTGTTTTCTGACCTACTGTTCCCTACCTAATGACTTGCCTGAAGAACAAATAACCACTGGAAGAAGCGAGTAATGTTTCTGGAGAATTAGCACAGGATAATTTTTAGAAGGAACAATGGAAGCAGCAAAGTACACACGCCCAACCATGACTTTCTCTTTTCAGATATTCCCACACTAAAATGTGATCTGACTGTTGTGTGTTTATTAGTTCAGCAAGTAGGGATTAGGTTGTCACTGGGTGTGTAAGCTAGAAGTTACAGTGTGCTGAATCTTGAGGAAACTGTCCAATTGCCAGAGGTAGAACAGCCAGAATGTTCCAGATGTTTCCTGTCCTTTCTTCCATTCCTCCATTATAGTACCACTCAAAGCCTAAGTTGTTGACAATTCTCTTGGGATGCAGTTTTAGACATTTCTATATTAAGAGACATGGCAGGGAGTCATCCTCCAGTCCAAGCACACTCATCAAGTTCAGTACTGTTGCTGGAAGTTTCCAGCAATATATGATCGATAGACAAAGGATCAGTCAGACCCCAAAGTTCTGATACAACGTAGTGATAAGGGTTGAGTCAGCCAAACTATTAATTTGTCTTCAGTAGTCACTGTCCTTTTTCCTTGAGAACATTCTTCATTTATTCATGACTTCCTCCTTTCTCCAATAAGACCTCTCCTACCTTTTTATGACGCTATTCAAGCTTAGCTGACTCCACGTTCTGCCCAGGCCTGCCTTTCTTAACCTGCACCTGTGAGCTCTTCTCAAAACTGACCTCTGAGTTCTATTCCTTTGATCAACCCTACTGTATTTATGAACACATCAGGCTAATATTTCCCTTTCTGTCCTGTTGTCTTGGAAAAATATTTTAACAAGAGGGATCAGGGTTGAACACGGAAAAGACCAATTCTCATGGTTAGATTTCAAGGCCAGAAAGACCCTGAAAACCTTTCAGAATTTTGGTACCTGACAACACCACTGGTGCACTGGAACAGCTGCCTCTATCACACAGAGCAAATGACAAAAGAAGTAACCCTTTCAGTTAAAAGAGAACAGCAGTGAGTATCATTTGCACAGACGGAGAATATGTGGGGAAACACCTAAATCTCTTCCAATGGTTTCCTCAATGCTCAAGCCTTTCTTAGCAGGGAAGGCAGGATGAATTCTTGTTCTCCCTCCTACTCCATATTTTTTCTTCCTTCATTTCTTTTTAGTACAATATTTGACACATTTGAAGACAACATATCTTTTTTTTTTTTTTTTTTTTTTTTTTTTTTGAGATGGAGTCTCACTCTATCTCCAGGTTGCAGTGCAGTGGTGCAATCTGGGTTCACTGCAACCTCCACCTCCTGGGTTCAAGCGATTCTCCTGTCTCAGCCTCCTGAGTAGCTGGGATTACAAGCATTCACTACCATGCCCAGTTAATTTTTTTTTTTTTTTTGTATTTTTACTAGAGATGGAGTTTCATCATGTTGGCCAGGATGGTCTCAACCTCTTGACCTCATGATCCACCCATCTCAGCCTCCCAAAGTGCTGGGATTTCAGGCATGAGCAGATGCCATATCTTTAGTTTAAAAAAAAAACGGAGGCTTTGTTTGATTATAATTTTTATTAAATTAGCAAACTCTTTTAGCATCTTATAACCTAATCAAAATGTCTTTGGAGTGATGTTTTAGGTCTGACTCTAACTGTGTTAATGTTTTAACTTTTTGGAGCCTCTGTCCATCTGCTCAACAGGTATAACAATTCCTGTCTCAGCATTTACTACTATAAAAACGTGGTAAAAGATAGTTATGATGAGATTATTAGCATTTTAATGAAAAATGTAGTGGTAAACTTAGCAATAGGAAATCTTTCCACACTGATAAAAAAAACTCTATTGTTATGAACATGTTTGGAAATAATACTTAATAAAACATGTATTTTTCTAAAATAAGTGCTTTTTCCCTTATCCAACTGTTTTTTTGTTGTTGTTGTTGTTTTTTTGTTTTTTTTAGATGGAGTCTTGCTCTATTGCCCACTCTGGAGTGCAACGGTATGATCTTGGCTCACTGCAACTTCTGCCTCCTGGGATCAGTAAATCTCCTGCCTCAGCCTCCCGAGTAGTTGAGACTCCAGGCATATGCCATCACATTAGGCTAATTTTTGTATTTTTAGTAGAGAAAAATACCATGTTAGCCAGGCTGATCTCGAACTCCTGACCTCAAGTGATCCACTTGACTTGGCTTTTCAAAGTGCATGAGCCACCGTGCCTAGCCAACTTCTTTGTTTTTAATCTTAAAGCTATCACCTTAGAGTCCAGCAGAAACTACTGATGGCCACCTTTTCTAATAAACTCCTTCCATTCCCTTGGATGAAGTCAAAATGCATATGTCGAGTCATTGCCATCTACATGTCATTGCTGGTGTTGTTTCTGCCACCTGGAATTCTTTTTTTGTATTTCCAATTCCCTCTCGCTTCTTCACCTAAGGATCCATTCAAATAGTGTAAATATTATTAATTCTTCAAAACTCAGTTCCGCTTCCCTTCCATCAGATTCCCCATCTTATTTTTCTTACTGTACTTACACCTTGCTTTGAGTGTCAAACTTTACATTCCTGTATATTTTCAAACACAAATATGCTTTTTCATGCCATGGTCTTTCTGTCTAGAGAGCATGCCGTCATTCTTGTTCCTTCTGGAAATCACTTACTAATCCTAAAAGCTCAAATTCTGAAGCCTTTCTCAATAAGTCTTATGCAAAAGTAAGGCACTTCTTTCTTTTTCTTCTTGTTTTTTTTTTTTTTTTCTTGTTGTTCTCTCCCCATTGCTTTATATCCCTGTGGTAGGCAGAGATGTACAAGAACTAATTCCCAAGAACTCTGAAGATGTTAACTTACATACTAAAAGGGACTTTGCGCATGTGGTTACCTTAACGATCTTGAGATGGGGAGATTATCCAGGCTAATCCTGATAGGGAGAATGTATTTCTAAAGGTTGTAAACTGAAAGAAAGAGGTAGGTGGCTGAGTGTCAGGGCAATGCAGTATGAGAAGACTCGGCTGCCATGGCTGGCTTTGAAGATGGAAGGGAGTCGTGAGTCAGGAGTGCAGGCATCCTGGAGAGGATGGAAAAGGCAAAGAGATGGATTCTGCCCTAGAGTCTCCAGAAAGAAACACTGGCCTGCCAAGAACTTCATTTTACCCTAATGAAAGTCATTTCTGACTTCTGACCTCCAAAATGGTAAGATAATAAATGTGTGTTGTTTCCAACCATTAAGTCTATGGTAATTGATTACAGCAGCCATAGGAAGCCAATACAATCACTCCACTTTAACACTAACTGGGTAAAAATGCCTAGTTAGTGTTTATGGTTACCTAGTTAGTGTTTATGTTGCTTTATTTTAGATTTCTTTAAAAAATTGAAGCATACCACATCACACTAAGACTCTTATTTATGAGTTTTCTGTGGAGCAAAAATTAGGAAACTGAGAACTGCAGCCTGAGCTGCCACAGGCTCATTTCTTGCTTCAATCATTTGCTTTGTGCGTGGAAGAGAAGAAAACAAAAAAGAAAGAAGAATGAGAAAAAAAATAGAAACGTACACAAAAGTAACCAACCACCTTTTTCAGTTTTATTATATTAGTCAGAAGTACTTCGGGTAAAATGGGAAGATTACCAACAATTTTTTGAGCACGTACTAGGTAAAATGGTCATTAGAGAAACTGTAAATTTGGATACATGGCCCAGACGCCCCTTCAGTGAAAGACTCTGTCCAGTTTGCCGAGAGTACCGTCAGCAGAACACCCCCAGGGGCCAGCTCCTTAGGATGGCTTCGGCTGTAGACCAGTATCTTGCTGTGATCACACCCTTCCCAGCCCACATCCAATGAGACATAGACTTTCCATCTCCACTCAACTCAGGACAACTCTAAAGGAACGTTCTAGCCTCAGCGCTGCCCCTGGAATTGGCTGAAGCTTTCTTTGAAAGTGAAACACAGCTCAACTTCTGCCTGGGCTTACTGTCCTTCTTTCCTTCCATAGATGTCGATCTCAGGGGCATCCCATAATAAATCTTCTGCACACTAAATGCTACCTTAGGGGCTGCTTCCCAGGGACACTAACCTATGACACTATTTTTAGAGTGAAGAAAACAGAAGTATAGAAAGGTTAATTTACTCTCAGCCACATTTAATGATCAGTCTTTCTAACCCCAGAGTCCACATTCTTTGTAAAATACTAAGCTGCTCACGCTGGGCTATGTATTAAGTCAAAGTTACAGGATAGATATCCCTGGAGAGTCAATTTTACCCAATTACCAGAAATTTAAAACACTATCTCAGATTCAAAAGTTCATAGTAGAGTGCAAAATTCAACGAGCTTTTAAGAGAAAGCGTGGTCTTTCAAAAAGTAGTCTCTTTTTTATCACAGGCAGCTGGAGTACAGGCTCTGGTGCCAGGCTGCTTGGCTTGGAATCCATGTTTTGCTGGTTACTAGCTGTGTGGCTTTATGTAAGTTCCTCTTTTGTGCCTCAGCCTCTCCATCTAAAAATCAGGTTACAAAGATACATATTCCATGGGAAAATTGAGGAGAACGAAATTATATCGTTCATGTTATGTTAACTTCTTAGAAGAACGTTTGGTACATCTTAAGTGCTCAGAAAGTATTTGCAATCTTATCAAAGCCCAAGATACATTCCCTTTCCTCTGTGTTTAGAGTACTTAATTAATTAATGCATCTAAAAGGATTGTACAATGTCAACATAATGTACCTCCTCTGTACCTTGATTTTAATCTAAAACTTTATGTTAATAATTTTCTATCTCCTCCAATGTACCCTGCTATTCTAAAAACCAGCTTGAATTTAATATTAATACATGAACCTTCAGTATTCTCTTATCTTCTAATGATTCAAGTCCAAACAGACTGCTTTCCAATGCTCTTTATGGTCTGCCCTCATCCACTTTTCCAGTCTTTTTTCTTTTTTTCTTCTTTTTTTTTTTGTGGTAGAGCCTCCCTCTTTCACCCAGGCTGGACTGCAGTGGCGTGACCTTGGCTCACCACAAACCTCTCCTCCTGGGTTCAGGTGATTCTCCTGCCTCAGCCCCCGAGTAGCTGGAATTACAGGTGCCCACCACCACATCTAGCTAATTTTTGTCTTTTTAGTAGAGATGGGGTTTCACCGTGTTGTCCAGACTGGTTTGGAACTCCTGACCTCAGGTAATCCACCCACCTCGGCCTCCCAAAGTGCTGGGATCACAGGCATGAGCCACCGCGCACAGCCCACTTTTCCATTCTTTCTTCTGAATTTGCCCTGACAAAGTGGACTACTCTAGTCTCTGCCCCCTCCTATCTTTCTGCAGAAGTGCATTTGCTCAAGTCGGTTTCTAAGGTTGGAAAGTCCCTGTCCACCCACTATTGATCCCTTTTAAGGTCCTCTCAGTCTCAGTTTCTTCATGCAGCCCTTCCTATCCTCTGCAGCCTGCCTCCGTCTCTGCCTCACTAGCATGCATTGTTTGGAACAGTCACTTATCCTTTGCTTTCAATCACTGCATATTGCTATTGATCCTTTTGGTGAAGTGTGGCTTGTACATACAGGTATAACTTGGAGATATTGTGAGTCTGTTTCTAGACCCTGGCAATAAAGCAAATATAGCAATAGAACAGGTCAGACAACGTTTCTGGTTTCTAGTGCATAAGAGTTATGTTCACACTATACTGTAATTTATATATATGTGTAATATATACACATTTATATATGTGTAATAGCATTATGTGTAAGGATGTGATGCACATACCTTAGTTCAAAAACACTTTAATACTAAAAAATGGTGACTCAGAGACATAAAGTGAGTACATACTATTGGAAAAATGGCACTGATAAACTTGTTTAATGCAGGGTTGCCACGAATCTTCAATTTTTAAAATACTTGATATTCACAAAGGGCAATAAAAGGAGATATGTCTGGACAAACAGACAGTGAGTGCCCTAAGAGCAGGGAGTCTCTGTTTTCTCTCTTTTCATAGAAAGGACTATGATAAAAGAAATTCCTTATAGACATTCAATAATTATTTCTTTGGACTGTTAGTATTTTCATAATCATCATTTTTTGGTATTTTTTTGTTCTAGTTGAGAAACCTGTCAGACATATTTTGAAATATAATACATGAAGAAGGAAAATTTGGCCTCTTCTTTGTAGAAAATAAAATCCCTGATTTGATGTAGGAATATGTGTAGTCTACTGTGTTGGCTTAATGCTTGAACGCATGCTTACCATAGAAGAACTCAGATAGATAGGAAAAGTTTAGGAAAAGCATGATCCATCTTTTATTGAAATGCACACTTTAATTCTGTGAAAATGTTTTAGTGTAAAAGAAAAGGCCGGGTGCGGTGGCTCACACCTGTTATCCCAGCACTTTGGGAGGCCAAGGCGGGTGGATCATGAGGTCAGGAGTTTGAGACCAGCCTGACAAACATGATGAAACCCCATCTCTACTAAAAATACAAAAATTATCCAGGCGTGATGGTGCACATCTGTAATCCTAGCTACTCAGGAGGCTGAGGCAGGAGAATCGCTTGAACCCAGGAGGCGGAGGTTGTAGTGAGATGAAATCGTGCCACTGCACTCCAGCCTGGGCTATAGAACGAGACTCCATCTCAGGAAAAAAGAAAAAAAAAATAAATAAATGATGCAAGTAAATCTGCATCCATTAAACAATAAAATCTTGTTTTAGAGCTTTACAATGAGGTCAAGCAAGGTAGCATATGGGTTTGTATACTGTTTCAGGACAAGGGGACAACAGAAAACAAACAAACAAAACAAAATCGAAACAAAAGTTAAACAAAATTTAGGCTGCCCTCGTCTGAGGATCTTAGAACATGCTTTGATCAGAGGAAGGACAAAAGGAGTTTCTGTATTATTTGCTCGATGAATAGTTTGATCTGAAATGAAAAGGAGCTTAGGCCACATGAGAGTCCAGTGAGAGGTGATGAATTGGCTAGCTTTGGGAATACCGTGCATTACAAATGGGAGGGGTTGGTTATAGCTACACATCCTAAAACTTTTATACTCCCAGCAGATGGCAGGACAGGCTTATGGCTATTCTTTGACTTCAGCTACTCTGTTTTGGGGGCTCTGTAGGGAAGATTATCTCTAATTATTAACTTGTTACTTCAGAAATGTGATTTTCAATCAGGGTTCCTAGGGCCCTGAGAACTCCTGGGTGTGTGGGCTGTAACTTAATGGCAAAGATATGAGGTCAGAGTTGCTGTCTTCCTGCGTGTCTCCCACCTTTGCCTTCCTGCCAGCATCTCTTCACCTTGTCATGCTTTCTGAGCAGGGACTGACACAAAATGGATGTTGGACTCACAATAAATGTGTCACAGCTATTTAGAAAGTGATAATAATAGGAAAGATTTACACGATCTGAAGAGAAACCAGTGAATCTTCAAGGATCTAGAACTAGAAATAACATTTGACTCAGCAAGCCCATTACTGGGTATATACCCAGAGGATTATCAATCATTCTATTATAAAGACACATGCACATGTATGTTTATTGTGGTGCTGTTCACAATAGCAAAGACTTGGAACCAACCCAAATGCCCATCAATGATAGACTGGATAAAGAAAATGTGGCACATATATAAAATAGAATACTACACAGCCACAACAAAGGATGAGTTTATGTCCTTTGCATGAACACAGATGAAGCTAAAATCCATCATTCTCAGCAAACTGACACAAGAACAGAAAACCGAACACTGCGTGTTCCCACTCGTAAATGGGAGTTGAACAATGAGAACACATGGACACAGGGAGAGGAACATCACACACTGAGGCCTGTCAGGTGGTGGCGGGGGGTGGGTAGGGGAGGGATTGCATTGGGTGAAATACCTAATCGGTTATGGGTGCAGCAAACCACCATGGCACGTGTATACCTATGTAACAAGCCTGCATGTTCTGCACATTACCCCAGAACTTAAAATATAATAAAAAAAAAAGAAAAAAAAAGATAATCTTAATATCCTGTAAAAATTGGAGGATTAAGAAATAAAACTGCAAATATTATACATGACATATAAATATTTGAAAATAGGTGCTATAGATGGAGACAAAAACCTGTAAACAATACCAACTCATTTGGCATTTTCATATTCTTACTATATTTAGTTCATATTCATATGATGTTTAGTTCATATCTATGTAACATAGACAAGAGTAGATCCTGCCAACTAAGCCATGGAGAAAAATTTCTTTATACTTGCGAGAAAACAAAATTATGAAACACATTGAAACTGACCAAAAAGCTAACTAGGTGTCGTTCAGAATTCTCAAGATAGCTCCCCCAACATTCAGGTTTCCAGGTTATTTGATCAAGCTTTAATTCAGGTACTCCTATTTGCAGATGTAAAGTCTTAAGTTAGTTGACTTAAAATACAGAGATTATCTACCTAAGCTTAAAATAATCACACAAGCCCTTAAAAGTGGAGAACAGAGAACTTTGTCTACTGGTGTCAGGGGGAGAAATAGAAAGACCCAAAGCAAGAGAGGGACTCAAAACTCCATTGCTGGTTTGAAGGCAGAGAGGATTAAGTGAGAAGTAATAGGGGTGGTCTCTAGGAGTGGAGATTGACCAGTGGCCAATACTTAGCAAGAAAATGGGGACCTCAGTCCTACAGCCATGTGGAACTGAATTCTGCCAGTGACCTGAATGAGCTTGGAAGGAGATTCTTCCCTGGAGATTCCAGGCAGTAGCCCAGCCCAGCAACACTTTGATTTTAGCCTTATGAAACCCCGTGGTAAAGGCAGCTGAGATACGCTAGAAACTTGATCTACACTTGATCATAAATGGGTATTGTTTTAAGCCACTAATTTTATGATTATTTGTTACACTGTAATAGAAAACTAATACACTTGGTGGTTTCAACAGACCACTAGGCTTTGTTTAACCACAGTCATCAGTGTTCTTATTCTGCAAAGAATAAGAACTCTGTGCCTTTAATTTCCCTTGAATGATTGTACAGCTCTGTAAGTTATAGATCACTGATAACAATACAAATATTTTTGTCTATAGATATGCACATAAATTTTATCCTTCAGAAATACAACCCCCTTCTGCTCCTTGCAATAAACCAGTATTTTATCTATTTGTCAGTTCTTTTTGGCATGACTAATCTGCCGATATATATGAGTGGTACTTTAAATCCTCCTTTGAACTATTTGTAACATCTTTGCCACACTAAAGAGTTAAATAAAATTTTTGATGTATTTTATTTTTTATCTGAATAAGAGTCATGATATTATTTCTTTTTGGAAACATATCATTTAATAGAGATACATTCAGAAATTTCTAAAATTTACAGGGCAAGGAATATTTGTTAATCTCAGAGCTTATGTCAAAAACAGAGCTAAATATTGTATATAAATTCATCTGTTCCTCACACGAAACACCTGACCCTGGTATGAAGAGTCCCTAATTGAAATACAGAAACCAAGATTCAGGCACATCGCAAAACTGTGCAGAGCATGCAGAGCTGGAGTCTTGGAGCTGAGAAGTTAACATATTGGAATATAAAGCTACTACTACTTCCATCGTGCCATCAAGCTTTCCAATGTAAAATGGGGCACATCTCCTTTCACCCTAACCCAGCGCCTCCTCCTTATTTCTTTAGTCCATCCTTGATGTTAACATTTTCCTAATCACTCAAGTTTGGAAACTTAGAAGCACTTTTGTCCTTTCCTTTCCCTTTCTTTCCATATGCATTGGTTATCAAATGCCTTAAGTTCAGCATCTGCCATCTCTTGCAGCCTCTCCCTCTTTCTGTTTCTGCTACTATCTGCATCTCTTCTCACACATAGCAGCTCACATAGGCAAACAGGACCAAATCTGAGTTTTGGGTGCTTGGCACTTTTACAATTTTAGAGGGCCATCTTTAGGGAAAAAATAGTAATATAAATATAAAATGAAACATTTATTCAGAATGAGAAAAGAAATCCCAAGAAATTGACAGTCTTGGAACTTCATATTTCTTTGTTTTGAGATCTCTGATGGCAATTTACTAGAAATTTTTACATCCTGACTAAAATCCAACACCCTTTCCCATTCTAAACTCCCTGCAACTCCACTTACTCATAGAGGGCATGCAAAGAAGTACTCAGTCTTCCTTTGCTTTAGAAACTTAGTCTACTCTCAATTCTTTTTTCATTTTTAGTACAGTAAATAAATTGTGCAATGGAAGGTCTAAAAAAAGTATTCAGAGTTTCACGGAGGTGGGGAGAGGTTATGAACCTGGGAGATTTTAAACATTCAGATACCTGAACTATAACCCAATCTTCTAAATAAAAACTTGAGGACATTTGTGTTTTTACAAGACTCTGCAGGTGAAATGGATGCAACTGACCTATGAATTAAGAATGTGAAAACCACAGCTCTAGCTCAACTGCATAAAAAGTGACCTGATCCTCTGTATCCAAAGGTTAAAGCTTTAAGAGTGCAACAGAGTCCTCCAATATTTCCTGGGCACTGTGGTCTGCACAATGCAAAATTCAGAAGCTATAAAAAATGCAGGTGAAAAGGGCCCTGATTAAAGTCTGAGACAGAAGCAACCACTTTTCTCTCTGTGCAGTTACTATACTGGTCTTGATTCAAGTAAAGCAATATGCCTGCTGAGAATCACTGAAGCACAGAAAATGGTCTGGTACTGAGAGAAGAGCAAATGAATCCCAAGTATGAGAGGAGTACACAGGACCAGAGAAGAAGTATTTTCAGTAGCCACACCCGACTATTGATTGCACTCAGCTCTTATCTCAAAAGGATGATAGATAAACACAGGTCTACGCTGCAAGTTTGCCTGCATATTAATTGTAATTTATTGTTTCTATCTTTGTCCTTGCATTAGATCGTTCAATTCAGTTTATGAATTCATTTTGAAGTGTAGAGTCCATCGTTCTCAGTAACTGACTTTACAAAATCCATCACCACAAAATATTGTTTCAGAATCATTGAATATGGATTCTACAAAAGAGAAAGATCCTTAAAAGTGGGAGACCAGTAAGAAGAATCAAGATTCTATTAGCCAGAGCAGGAAGCTCAGGTACCAGGATTTATCTTCAGATTCCTATCACATACGATTGCCCCAACTGAAACACAGGTTAGAGAGTCTGCTGTACTTCTAAAGTGATGAGAATAAATCTTCCTGTCACTTTATGTCACAGTCACACAGTTCCCTAATAGCAACGCATAGATAGAGCGCTTGACAAATTTGATACCAGCGGTGTGTGTTTACACATGGCAAGTGTCTGGGACATAAAGAAAAAAAGGAAAATATTGACAGTGTAGAGGATGTCCTTCCTTCTGGAAACTCATATAAGATTTTGAAAAAAGCTGAATAAAAACTATCTTTATGTTCAAAACAAGTTAGGAAATAATTCAATAGTAAGCATAATTCAAGACATAGAAAAACATTTTTTGTTCATTTGCTCTGTCAAGACACATTTCACTGTTTCTCATTGTTACTGAGTGGTACATCTCTGCATATATATTTATGGAAGTATATTAGATGTACCTTTTATGTGTGTGTGTCTATATATACGTGTGTGTGTATATATATATGGGGGAGGCATATATTTATATACACACACACATGTGTGTATATATATATGGGGGAGGCATATATTTATATACACACACATGTGTGTATATATATATGGGGGAGGCATATATTTATATATATGTATAGCAATATATGCTGTATACTTATATATACCATGCTTTCTGTCCTGGGAGGTGGACCAGGAGGGTTAAAAAGTGCCTATGCCCTCTGGCTTCCAGTTGGGCTCAGCCTAGGGAGCGCCCTGGCCTGAGTTGGAGGGAGGTGAGGTATTCAAGCTCCCTCTCTCAGGCTTGGCTGTAGCTGGGTAAGGTGCACTCCTTGACCAAAGGCTACAGTTCCATTTCTTGGACCTATCTACCTGATGCCCCCACCCCCAACCCTGAGTTCCAATAACTGTTCCCCCTTCACTCCTTCAGGTCTTGGGGTGGCCTGGTTTGCTCTGCTGTTGCCAGCCACAGAGACTGGTACAATTCTTTATGGTATCCTTACATCCTTTGTAAATAGTTCCTTTATTAAACTCTTTTCAAATTACCCAGTTTGTGTGATCCTTATCTTCCTGACTTGGATCCTGATATTTTCCCTGAATATTGACTAGTAAATGTATTGTTCATGAATTGCCCTAAGGTTGTTGTGCTTTTAATACATAATTTATTAATATTTTTACTATCAAAGTTTTAAAAAATGTATTTGTTCCTAATTTCTTTCAAAAAAGATTTACGGCTGGAATTATTTTGACATTATATTTTAGGTCACTAAAAAAATCAAATACTTTGGCAGGGCATGGTGGCTTATGCCTGTAATCCCAGTGCTTTGGGAGGTCAAGGTTGAAAGATCACTTTAGGTCAGGAGTTCAAGACCAGCCTGACCAACATGATGAAATCTCGTCTCTACTAAAATTACAAAAATTAGTTGGGTGTGGCGGCAGAGGCCTGTAATCACAGCTACTTGGGAGGCTGAGGAGGGAGAATTGCTTGAATCTGGGAAGCAGAGGTTGCAGTGAGCCGAGATCACACCATTGCACTACAGCCTGGGCAACAAGAGAGAAACTCCATCTCAAAAAAAAAAGTACTTTGGGAATAATAGTAATAAGACTTAAAATCAAGTGCTACTTTTTATGAACTCTGGGCATTTAAATAGGTTTGTGCCTATACAAATCACTACCAACTTTTCACTCCAAATCATAGACTAAATACTACTCAATGAATCTCTTCATATTATGAAATTAAGAAACTGTTGCCTAATGGCTTAACCTTTGATGTAATGATTTTTGCTCAGTAGCTTAAATCTATGACAATGTTTATATTTATTGCATTGTACTATTTGCCTTTAGTCTAAGGAACCATATGCTTTAAGACATTATTTATCATAAAGAACAATCTATACCAAAATAACAACCTTTAGAAAATAAAAAACAGGATACTCAAGTCAACAATTGCTAAGATATTGGACAGCAAGGTGACTAATGGAGTTAATAATCTGGAAATATGGAATACTGACACTACTAAAACTGTATTTGGGTGACTAAATTAATGCCACACTTTTCATCCACCTACATAATATGTATGCATCCAACGATGGTAGTTACATTTATCCAATGTCAAGGCATGCTTACACCATTCTGACATACAATACCTTCATGAAATGCTAATTATTTTACTAATGTGAAAATATTTACATATTAGAAGTGAAATTCCACTGTCAAGATGCATTATTGTTTTTCCTTTATCAGTTCAAAAAATATTGTTAAAAGAGAACTGTACCAAATTCAAACTGTGATAATACAGAAGAAAAAAAGAAGCTGAAGTAAACAACATTAAGAAAGACCTAGTAAAGTGACAAATCATAGCAAATAACAAATAATTTATCCCTACTGAGAAGGACAGCACAATTCAATTTGCCAAATTATTTTATTTATCTCTGAGTGGCAATATGAATGGATCAATCTGTTTTGATGAACACTAAAACTTTGCTGAATGGAAAATTGCACTACCTTTAACATGTTAAATTTAGGTACAGTAAAAGAAAATGTGAATTAAATTGGCTTTGAGTATATACTGTATTAAAAGATAAATTGCCAGCTTAGAAATATCTTCCCCAGTAGCTTTACTTGAACCAAAATATTTTGCTTAGGAGCAATTACGTAAGTGTGCAAACTATATAATAATAATTTCTTGGTCCTTAAATTTGAAATGTTCTCAAAAGTCTAAATGCAGTAAAAGGCTAAGAAGATTATATGAAGAGAGAGATCTAGTTTGATCAAAGACTTTGTGAATTAGAAAGGATTTTATAGTTTTGTACTAAACAATTTAGCAAAACCCTGAAATTCTTTCTTCCTTCATGCATTTATGCATTTAACTGTTTGTTGAAATACTCTTATGTGCAAAGTTTGTCCTGGGAAGTAGCAATTAAATACTGTCTTCAAGGAGGAGGAAAGTGATGAGAGAATTTTATCTGAATAATTGTCATGACGAATATTTGAAACCACTTTAAGCAATAGCTCCAAAACCACGTAACTGGAGCTTCAGGACCTGTCTTGTGGCTCCTGGAAAATGAATTTTAAATTGAATCATGAGAGATTAGTAGGAGTTATCTAGCTGAACAGAGAAGGGTCTCAAGTGAAAAAGCTTCCAGGGAGACAGCAACATCTGCAGAAGTCTAGAACGAGACGGCACAGGGCCATGCTAGGAATTCTGAGAAGTTGATTTGGTGAAAGCAAATATGTTAAGTTTTGAAAAAGGACATGGTTGGCATTAGGAAAGTACAGGGAAAAACTTTAGAATGGTGAGGTGAAAAACCCTACTATATTAGTAACTCGTCTCAGAGTCCCTGATAGGAAGGAAGCCTTGGTTAGGGATATAGCCAAACTTTTAGTCCAGAGGCAAGACTAAGGATAGTAGCAATGAAGTAAAGAAAAGAGGAAGATGAGTTTCTCTGCATTGGTAATGAACACAGAGTCACAGTTTGGGGACACTGGAAAAATGAGGAAAGGAGAAACAAAAAAGCAGGAATACAATTATAAAAGGAAGACAAAGAAATTATAAAAACATGGATTTTAAATTATTTGTTTCATTGTGTTGAAAATGTCCTTTTATGACACCCTAATAATATTCAGTACCATCTACCACAAAGACAAAAAGAGATCAATGCATTTGTAGTGTTTTGTATTTGTGGAAATACAAGTTCTATATGTTGTGATATCAGGGCGGTGATGGAATTGCCTGTCACAATCAGTACATAGAGTCAAATGTTATTCAGTGAAGGGAGGATGACTCTAGCACTTGCAGACCCCTTGGAGATGGTATGAGACTTTTCATGGGGCAGTGTGCAGGGATTGGAGCCAATCTTCTAGTTTCAAGGAGTGTGGAGTTCCAGCAAACACACAGGGTATGTAGAACTCTGGAAAGTTTGGGATTGATTTAAGGATGATGGGAGTGTTAAGCAGGGTCGTGCTTGGCTCTGTTTGTGCCCTGGATATACAGTGCAAATGGCTGAGAGTGTGTCAGGACTGAGGTAGAGAGGCCAGTTAGGGAAGCAAGTATGTTGGGTCACTTGCAAAGCCACCATTGACTCTGATGTCCTGGGATGGCTCCCCTGACTGAGATCCCAGTTCACCTGGTTCCAACCTGAGGACCCAGACCAAGTACTCAGACCTTGGTCAAAGACATTACCCCTGTCTTAGAGGAGGGAGTGATACAGTTGGGTGATTATGTGTGTGTTTGCACGTATGCATTGGATGAGTGTGTAAGTATAAAGGAAACAAGAAATAACAACATGGCTCAGGTGGTTATTCCTCCAGACAATCTGTGAGTATAAAATTGTATGTATAGTTACCCACACAATAAGAAATTGATGAGAACTTAATTGAATCAAATTAGAAATGTACAAGCCCCACCTTCTGTAATTCTTTCCTGGCAGAAAAACAGACCTAAATTCAGACTATCAGTCTTAATATGTATCTAATGAAGAAGTTTGAAATAAAGGCAATCTGCTGACTTGGGTGCTTTGAAAAAAGGCCTCAAGCTAGCCATTACTTCTTGTTAATCAACACAGTAGTTAATGAACATAAAATTTAAATCCTTGCTATCATAACATTTAAGTTACATCTTTCAGCCCATTTTGTATCTTGTCATCACTTAATTTTGTTTCTATCTAAAAATCTACTTGCTAAAAAAGAAAAATAGCCTTTCTGTAATATTTGAAGATTTATTTTAATAGTTCTAAGGGCTATAGACTGTAAACTTAAAATTAATGATGTTTGCCAAAGGCAATACCTTTGTTAGAACACTCGCAATAGAAACTTTTACTCCTTAAGAAAAGAACTAAGTGCAGCTTGTCATAGGAGGTTGATTTTAGCCATGAATCCTAGTGACACTGACATCATTAATTAAGTTCTAAGTAACTCAACCTGTATAATAAAATCACAATTTTATTAAAATTACAATGGTAACTATGACTTCCATAATGTCCCACAATCACATCAGGCCCTTACCTCCCTCTTGTAGTGTATTTGGGCTGCCATAACAAAATACCATAGAATGGATATGGATGTCTTCAACAAAAGACATTTATCTTTCTGCTGTTCTGGAGGCTGAGAAGCCTGGGATCTGAGTGCTAGTATGGGTGAGATCTGGTGAGGGTTCTCCTGCTTTGCAGATGGCTGTCTTCTCTCTGTATCCTAACACCATGAAGAGAGATAAGAGCAAGCTCTCTGGTTTATAAGGGAACCAATCTTCTTACAAGGGACCCACCTTCATGACCTCATCTAAACCTATAATCTTGTCACAAGGGACCCA
>PVKP010017522.1:21234-46074 GCA_004027715.1 Plecturocebus donacophilus | reverse complement strand
GGGGAGGTGTGGGGAGATAGCATGGGGAGAAATGCCAGATATAGGTGAAGGGGAGGAAGGCAACAAATTACACTGCCACGTGTGTACCTATGCAACAATATTGTATGTTCTTCACATGTACCCCAAAACCTAAAATGCAATAAAAAAAAATAATAATATAAAGAAAAAAAGAATAATATAATAGGAAATATCATAAGGCATTACTATTTTTTCATTATTCTTTTCTTTCTAAATTAAATTTTAGACATTAATCTTTTTTTCACAGGCATTCATTTCATCCTACACAATTTTTTAGTGATATGTATAATTAAGTCTATAAACTTTACTGCTTGACATAGAGTATTTTTTGGCATTAATAAGTTTAATAAGTATCTATAAATTTAATTATATAATAACACTCAACGTTTCTATATTTGAAGGTATTTGCTCTCTTTAATTTGTCAAGCTGATTTCATGTAATGTTAAAATTTCCAGCATTGTCTACTTAGCTTTTAATTTGTCTAGATTTCTCTACTTTACTTTGTTAGAAAGTGCTTAACGAAAAAAAATATTTGCATAATTGACCTTTGTCTCAAAATAATTGATCATATATTTGTGTTTAATAATTGCCCTGTATTCTGATCTTATCATAACATTATTTATTAATGTTGATGCATTTACCTGATAAATCTTTGTCCATGTTATTCTATTTGACCTTTCCTTTTACAATGTATTCTCTTGTAAAGTGCATATAGATAATTTTTTAACTCAACCTGACAGTCATTGATTTAATAAGGTTATTAATTACATTAATTCCAGATATGATCTTGGCTTATATGTTCAAAAGTCTTTCATATTGCTTCATATACTCAGATTTTTGGTCATCTTTGTTATGTTCTTAATAATAGAAGAAATTATTTCTTTTCATGTGCTGACTGCAATCATTTGCTTGTGGTTCCATGAAATATGATGTTGAGACGGATTCTGAAGCAATTAATGAATGAATATCCTGAGATACTACATCAAGCAAATAAAACAAACTATTTAACACTCTGGTTGAAGTGAAAAAAATCTAAAATGGGTAGAACGAAAACAAAAGTATGAATATTAGTTAAGACTTTAGGATCAGTTGTAGCATCCAGTAGATAAGGTAGCTTGGTTTGGTTATATTCTCTAATGTCTTTTCAGAGTTCTGACAGGTCACTGCTTTAAGTTTTGTGATTGTATCTGTTCTCTGGAGAAGACAATGACGACAGCTGTTCTCACAGAATATTGAGGTACAATAAGAAGGTACTAATATTTTCTAGTGGTACATGGGTAGGCTATACCACAATCAATCTATGCACCTTCCAAATTTGATCTGCCTTACTTGCCCCTGGGACTTGGCCACATGTTGTATGTCTTGGTTGATCAGCTGTACAATTGAACTCTTGGTCACCATAGCTACTGCCTCTTGGCCTAAAACCAGTACAGCATGCCTGTCCTACTCTTTCAATGGCAAGAATCAGGCTTCAGTATGACTTTCACTCTTATAATTAAGTCAGGTTATAAATACTCCAGCACCCAGATCTGAACCAACCCAATTCACAGAGACTAGATATTTACCGAAGTGCTGAATAGCAGTCCTGATTTTGAGGAAGTATGGCTGCTAGAAAGGGCTGTTTGATAGTCTAGATTTATGGTGAAGTTAAATACCATAGGGTGAACATTTAACATGGACAAAAAGGAGACTGGAAGAAGCCAAAAAATTATTTTCTCATCCTTTTGGGCCAGTTTAATGGTTCTTGAGTCTCTAAAGATTACTAATGTGACCAGTAAGTTTCATGAGGCTGGGAGAAGCTTAGTAATGTATCACCTTGTACTTTCTCCTCCCAGTCTAAAGTACGTCCTTTTGTCCATCATTCTTGCTTTAGTAGATTGTAAGTAATAAAAAGTATGTGAAGTGTGCCGGTGTTTAGGGAACCCATGTTAAGAAGAAAGTTGTCATTGTATTGTAAATTGTAGTAATAACTACATATTTGACTACCAAATGTAAGAATTTGCTTGGCATAACTTGTTTATGCCTTATTAATGATATTATATTTAATGTTATTTTCCTCTGGACGATCAATTTTTTAGTGTTTGCTTCAAATATCAATATTTTTATTAAGTTGCATTACTTATAATTTTTTTTTAATTTTTAAATTTTACTTTAAGTTCCAGGATACAAGTGTAGAATGTGTAAGTTTGTTACATAGGTATACATGTGCCATGGTGATTTGCTGCACCTAATAACCTGTTATCTAGTTTTTAAGCCTCACATGCATTTACTATCAGTCCTAATGTTCTCCTTCCCCTTGCTCCATTCACTTCAACTGACTCTGGTGTGTGTTGTTCCACTCCATGTGTCCATGTGTTCTCATTGTTCACCTCCCACTTATGAGTGACAAAATGTGGTGTTTCCTTTTCTGTTTCTGTGTTAGCTTGCTGAGGATGATGGCTTCCAGCTTCATCCATGTCCCTGCAAATGACATAATCTCATTACTTTTTATGGCTGCATAGTAGTCCATGGAGTATATGTACCACATTTTCTTTATCCAGTCTATCATTGATGGGCATTTGAATTGGTTCCACGATTTTACTATTGTAAATAGTGCTGCAATAAACAAAGGTGTGCATGTGCCTTTATAGTAGAATGATTTACATTGCTTTGGGTATATACCCAGTAATAGGATTGCTGGATCAAATTGTATTTCTGGTTCTAGATTCTTGAGGAATTACCACACTGTCTTCCACAACTGTTGAACTAATTTACACTCCCACCAACAGTGTAAAAGCATTCCTATTTCTCCACAGCCACACCAGCATCTATTCTTTCTTAACATTTTAATAATTGCCACTCTGACTGGTGTGAGACAGTATCTCATTGTGATTTTGATTTACATTTCTTTAATGATCAGTGATGTTGAGCTTTTTTCGTATGCTTCTTGGCCACATGCATGTCTTCTTTTGAGAAGTGTTTGTTCATATCCTTTGCCCACTTTTTGATGGAGTCGTTTGTTTTTTTCTTGTAAATTTGTTTAAGTTCCTTGTAGATTCTGTATAATTGACCTTTGTCAGATGGGTAGATTTCAAAAATGTTCTTCCATTCTGTAGGTTCCCTGTTCATCCTGATGATAGTTTCTTCTGTATGTAGAAGCTCTTTAGTTTAATTAGATCCCATTTATCAATTTTGGCTTTTGATGCAATTGCTTTTGGCATTTTTGTCATGAAGTTTTTATCCATGCCTATGTCCTGAATGATATTGCCTAGGTTTTCTTCTAGGGTTTTTATGGCTTTAGGTCTTAGGTTTAAGTCTTTAATCCATCTTGAGTTAATTTTTGTATAAGATATAAGAAAAGGGTCCAGTTTCAATTTTCTTCACATGACTAGCCAGGTTTCCTAGCGCCATTTATTAAATAGGGAATCCTTTCCCCATTGCTTGTTTTTGTCAGGTTTGTGAAAGATCAAATGTTTGTAGAAGTGTGGCATTATTTCTGAGGCCTCTGTTCTGTTCCATTGGTCCAGATATATATATATATCTGTTTTGGTATCAGTACTATGCTGTTTTGGTTACTGTAGCCTTGTAGTATAGTTTGAAGTCAGGTAGTGTGTTGCCTACAGCTTTATTCTTTTTGGTTAGGATTTTCTTGGCTACACAGGCTATTTTTTTGTTCCATATGAAATTTAAACCAGGTTTTCTAAATGTGTGGTAAATGTCAATGTTAGTTTCTGGGAATAGCATTGAATGTATAAATTACTTTGGGCAGTATGGCCATTTTTATAATATTGATTCTTCCTCTCCATGAGGATAGAACATTTTTCCATTTGTTTCTGTCCTCTCTTATTTCCTTGAGCAGTGGTTTGAAGTTCTCCTTCAAGAGGTCCTCCACATCCCTTGTTCATGGAATTTTCTTCTCTTTGTAGCAGTTGTGAGTGGAAGTTCATTCATTATTTGGCTCAACATAAAAGGATGTTGAATTTTATTGAAGACCTTTTCTGCATCTATTAAGATAATCATGTGGTTTTTGTCATTGTTTCTTTTGATGTGATGAATTATGTTTCTTGATTTGCATATGTTGAAGGAGACTTGCATCCCAGGGATAAAGCCGAATTTATCTTGGTGGATAAGCTTTTCCATGTGCTGTTGGATTTGTTTGACCAGTATTTTATCAAGGATTTTCACATCGATGTTCTTCAGGGATATTGGCCTGAAGTTTTCTTTTTTTGTTGTGTCTCTGCCAGGTTTTGGTATCAGGATGATGCTGGCCTTATAAAATGAGTTAGGGAAGAACCCCTTCTTTTCACTTGTTTGGGATAGTTTCAGAAGAAATGGCACAAGCTCATCTTTGTATTTCTGGTAGAATTCCACTGTTACTCTGTCTGGTTCTGCGCTTTTTATTTTGGTTGGTAGGCTATTAATTGCTGCCTCAATTTCAGAACTTGTTATTGGTCTATTAAGGGATTTGACTTTTTCCTGGTTTAGTCTTAGAAGGGTATATATATCCAAGAATTTATCCATTTCTTCTAGGTGTTCTAGTTTATTTGTGAAGAGGTGTTTACAGAATAATCTGATGGTAGTTTGTATTTCTGTGGAGTCAGGGGTAATATCTCCTTTATGATGTTTTATTGTATCTATTTGATTCTTCTCTTTTCTTCTTTATTAGTCTACTTAGCAGTCTATTTTGTTAATTTTTCTAAAAAAGAACAACTCCTAGATTCATTAATTTTTTTGAAGGATTTTATGTCTGTATCTCTTTCAATTCTGTTCTGATCATAGTTATTTCTTGTCTTCTGCTACTTTTTGGATTTGTTTGCTCTTGCTCTTCTAGCTTGTTTAATTGTGATGTTTGGGTGTCAATTTGAGATTTTCTAGCTTTCTAATGTGGGCATTTAGTGCTATAAATTTCCCTCTTAAGACTGCTTTAACTGTGTACCAGAGATTCTAGTACATCGTCTCTTTGCTCTCATTGGTTTCAAATAATTTCTTGATTTCTGCCTTAATTTCATATTTACCTAGTAGTCATTCAGCATCAAGTTTCTAAAGGTGGCTTTTTTTTAGTTGCTGTTGTTTTTATGGTTGTTGTTGCTGCTTTGATACAATCTTACTCTGTTGCTGCCAGGCTGAAGTACAGTGGTGTGATCTCGGCTCACTTCAATTTCTGCCTCCTGGATTAATTCTCATGCCTCAGTCTCACAAGTAGCTGGGATTACAGGTGTGTGCTACCATGCCAGCTAATTTTTGTATTCTTAGTAAAGACAGGATTTCGCCATATTGGCCAGGCTAATCTTGAATTCCTGACCTCAAGTGATCCACCTGCCTCAGCCTTCCAAAGTGCTGGGATTACAAGCATGAGACACTGCTCTCACCCCTAAAGATATCTCTTCTTATTTTCTAATGCACTTCTGTTGCATTTTGCTTGTTATATTTAATTAAATTTCATCATTTTTTAAAAATTTCCAAATTTGGCTGTATTGTCTCTTCAGTGAGTATCACCACTATTGCACTTACACTTATTTCTGAATTTCTAAGATGTTCTTATTGTTGCTCTGAAGTAATGATCCATAGAAAAATGTAATCTCATTAGAGTGCATGAAGTTAAATGAGATATTATAATTAGAGCACTCTACAAAATTATGGCACGCAATTAGCGTTGTGGCCATGATGCAGCCACAGAAGTCAAGTAATGATGGCAACCACAAGACATTGCTAGCGGTCAGGAACAAATTTTCTCATAAGGCCTCCAGGAGGAGACCCTACTGACACCTTGCTTTCAGCCTAGTGATACTGATTTCATACTTCTGGCTTCCAGAAGGGTGAGAGAATAAATTTATCATCTTAAACCACCAACTGTATTATAATTTGTTACAGCAGTCAGAGGCAATTAATACACTATTACAATTATTACTATTTCAAGTGACAGGAAGTACAGACATACCTCAGAGATATTTCAGGTTTGGTTCCAGATCCCCAAAATAAAGAAAATCATGGTAAAGTGAGTCACAAGAATTTTGATTTCCCAAAAGTTATGTTTACATTATACTCTAGTCTATTAAGTGCTTTCTCATGATTTTTGTGTTCACTGGAGAAACACTTACTTTCATTCAAGAAGTCTTCTTTTGTATTTACAATGCAGCTAACATTGGTGTAAGAAGCTTTGTTTTCAGCTTATCTCAGCTTTCATCATGACTTCCTCTCTCAGCTTCATTATATCTAGCTTTTGATTTAAAGTGAGAGATGTGCAAATCTTTATTACACTTGAACATATAGAGGCTATTGTAAGATTATTAATTGGCCTAGTTTCAATTGTTGTGCTTCAGGGAATAGGGAGACCTAAGGAAAGAGAGGAGAGGGGAATGGCTGGTTGGTGGAGCAGTTGGGATGTACACAACATTTATTCATTGTTTGCCATTTTATATGGGTGCATTTTATGATGCTCTCAAACAACTAGAAGAGTAACATCATAGATCACTGATAACTGATCACAATAACAGATATAGTAATAACTAAAAAGTTTAAAATACAAAGAGACATGAAATGAGCAAATGTTGAAAAGAATGCATTGTTAGGCTTTCTGAACAGAGAGTCATCACAGATCTTTAATTTGTAAGAATAACACAATATCTGTGAGGCACAATAAGCAAAGTACAATGAAATAAAACACTGCTGTATTCAGTTTACAATGTATTTCTAATGGAGACATTAAAATAGAATAATAGATGCACCATGTATAATTTAATATGCTAATATAAAAATTTAAGAGAGGATATTTTCTTTATTATTTTACAACTAAAAGATATTAAATAGTAATAGCTGTTTTTTTGATTGTCTGTGACTTATCTGTATAGAATTAAAGTAGAATGGGTATATTCAGTTTTTAAGCCATAGTTAGTTAGCAGTAGTGACGGAAATAAAAGCAACCTAAATTCATCAACGTAATATTACCTGACTAATCCAGGTATAGTCTCAGAATCCTTCTTAACATAATAGTAAAGAAAACTACTACCATGTGGTGAGATTTACTATGTATATAAAACCAATGTGCTACTGAAAGCAAAAATTGTGAAATGAAAAAAATAGAAGAAAGTAAAGTTGCCACTTTTTGACTAAAGTTTTTATTTCAATTTTATTCTTCCTTTACTACTTTTACAGTCTGATGTTTTGTTTCTCTGAGTCATCAAGATTACAACTGTAAGAACTTTTTCCAGAAAAGATGCAGCATTGATGCATTGTTTTGCTGAATATTTGGGACTGTCCTTCCAGTTTCTCATCAATGATATGTTTCTGAATATGTATTTCTAAAAGAATTATATTAAACCAAATACTCAGCTCATCACATGAATATATAAGCATGTGAGTCTAAATCTGAATCATAATGAGCTCTACACTGTTTGTGGTTACAAAAAACTGAATATTAAACAATTAAGAACATTTTTCAGGTAAAATCTGATATATTTTTGTCAAATAGCCATTAAGCCAAAACAGCATAGTAGTAACAACTGGAGTTAGGTTTTTGCTATTTGGGTTGCTTTTTTGCACTTACAAATTATTTCTCAATTTTTTCAACATTTATTGTCATATCTGATATGTATAAAACACCTATAATATTGTCTTAACACATAAGTGCTCAATAACTTTTATTGGTTGTGTAATATTATATCAACCATGAATAGTGAAATAGATTTTACTAAGCATAGGGAAAAACATAATTCTTTTAATGTGTAGGCATTTGGTAATAGATCAATTTCTAATATAATGATGTGAGGTACATATTTAGTAAAAATATTTATTACCATTTCAGCCTATTTTAAAATAAAATCTTGATGTTAGATTTGTAAAACATCTACACTGTGAGCCTTCCTTTCTACAAGTAGGTTGACACAGTTTTTTAGGGAATGTTTTTTAGGTAAACCATAGCATTGATTTGGTGATGAATATGCCACATGGAATAATTTCTGAACTTAATACCTACTCATTTTAATTCAGCAGAAAATCAGTAGGACCAAAGATGGTGCAAAATAAATATACTGTGAAAACAAAATAGTTTCCCTGTATCAGGTCTTAACTGCCTTTAGGATTTTACATGTTTTGCTAAATTGAAATTTCACACACTAAGAATAACTCAGATACCTCTGTAGCTTGCTAATCCCATGCTTTTTTGATAACATCCTTTCTGTAATAGAAAAAAAAATTAGAAGCTAATTGCTTACACTCTGAATAATGCTTTTCTTTGAACTCAATGAAGCACAAAGATAAATAGTGTATTACTAAAGGGAATTTAGCTCTATTTATGACTGCGTGTAGTGTGAAATCGGTTGTTTGTGATCTCTAAAGGCTTGCTTTCTTTTCAAAACATTATATGCTAGCTCTGACTACAGAAAGAGATGGGAATGTAAAATAAATTTACATTAAGGGAAACTCCTTTATTTAAACAATTTTGAGTGGTTCTGTCTCATTTTTAGGGGGTTGCGAATTATATGAAAACCTTAACTGATGATTTCTCAAATAATAATATAGTGTGGTGTATTTACATCATGTCTTTTTTTTTTTGCCATTCTTTCTGTTTCATCCATCACACTCATTTCATTTAATGCTCATATATTGTCTTATAAATGTACATTTATTATTTTTTGCTTTGTTTTGTCGTGTTTATTTTTAACTTTTTAACTAGGAATATGAAAAAATCTTTGAAATCAGTATTTGAATTTACCATGTCCTTTCAATCTAAATATAGCTGTTGATATAATTTATAAAATAAAGTGAGTTTTAAATGTCTTTCATAATTCTCAAAAGTACATGTGTTTTACAAAAATATAGCTATATACACAACTGAAATATGGAAATATTTATTTCAATATAAAATATGGAAATATTTATTTCAATATAAAATATGGAAATATAAAACAAGAAATTATTTTAATGAGAATGCTTATGCACATTTTATATTAATTTTAATATTATTTATACACCATGGAGACAAGAAGTCAAAAGATTACACATTTTTGAAAATTAGGATATTGATATTACATCACCAAAGATTAAATGTGATTTCCACTAGGTTATATTGTGCTTTAACTATTTTGTAGTTATGTTTATCTCAAACTAATTATTAAAATAAATATAGTTACACAAGAATAAAAATTTGTCATGCTCCATTGTTGCTCAATTTTTATTATAAGAAAAATTTAAACATAAAACAGTTAAAGGACTTATACCAAGGTCAATGACATGTATATACATACATATATAATGAATAGCAGTTTTATATTTGTAGATAGGTAGGTTGTACCATTTGAAAGTAAATTTCAGCTATCATACAATTTTGGCCATAAATATTGTATCCTCTTGGTGTTTATAACATATTCACATTTAATCCATTCTTCCCAAAAAAGAACTTACAATTTACCTTGAGGGCCAAGATTTAATAATGTCTATATACTGCATTTCTTTTTACATCATGCATTTATTTGAAAACTTTCTAAACCTAAATATTTTACTCAATATTTTTCTCTACTATGATGATAATGTATTTTCCACAGTATGCAAATTGTCTTATGGAATACCTCACATTCTCAAGTGTTTGATTGCTTCACTATGGTGTTGTCTAACTTGTTCCACTATTGTTGTCATTTGAAGTAAATTGGCAGGTACTTCTATAGGCATGTCTAGATGCAGTTTACATACTTTTGACAATAATTTTATAAATGATGCCATATATATCATGTTGCATTACTTCAGGCACTTACAATTTAAGGTTTCTCTGATAAATATGTATGTTCATGGACAGGAAGAATCAGAATGGTTAAAATGGCCATACTGCCCAAAGCAATTTACAGATTCAATGCTATTTCTGCTAAACTAACAATGACATCCTTTACAGAATTTTTTTTAAAAAACTACTTTAAAATCCATAAAGAACCAAAAAAGAGCTTGAATAGCCAAGACTATCCTAAGCAAAAAGAATAAAGCTGGAAGCATTATATGACCCAACTTCAAACTATACTACAAGGCTACAGTAACCAAAACAGAATGGTACTGGTAAACAGACATATAGACCAATGGAACAGAATAAAGAGCTCAGAAATAATGGCCACACAACTACAACCATCTGCTCTTTGATGAAGTAGACAAAAACAAGCAATAGGGAAAGGACTCCCTATTGAATAAATGGTCCAGGGATAACTGGCTAGCCATATGCAGAAGATTAAAGCTGGACTCCTTCCTTATACTGATATGAAAATAAACTCAAAATGGATTAAATACTTAAATATCGAACATTAAGTCTACAAAAACCTTGGCAGATACCCTAGGGGATGCCATTTTGGTCACAGAGCCTGGCAAAGATTTATGATACAAAAATCAATTGTCACAAAAACAAAAATTGACAAATGAGACCTAATTGAACTAATGAGCTTCTTCATAGCAAAAGAAACTATCAGGAGAGTAAACAGAGAACCTACAGAATAGGAGAAAATATTTGCAAATTACCTGTGACAAAAGTATAATATCCAGAATCAATAAGGAACTTTAATCAACAAGCAAACAGCAAACAAGCCCCTTAAAAAATGGGAAAAGATATGAACAAACACTTTTCAAAAGAAGACATAGATGCAACCAGCTAGCATATGAAAAAATTCTCAACATCACTAATCATTAGAGAACTGTAAATCGAAACCACAGTAAGATACCATTTAACACCAGTCACAAGGGCTATTACTAAAAAGTCAGAAAATAACAGATGCTGGTGAGGTTGCAGAGAACAGAGAACACTTATACACTGTTGGTGAAAATATAAATTTGTTCAGCCATTGTGGAAAGCCATGTGATAATTTCTCAAAGAACTCAAAGCAGAATTACCATACTATCCAGCAATCATATTATGGGGGGTGTATTCAAAATAATATAAATCATTCTACCATAAACACACATGCACATGTATATTCATAACAGCACTATATACAGTATCAAAGACATAGAATCAACTTAAATGTCTATCAGTTGTAGACTAGATAAAGAAAATGTGGTATATATACATCATGGAATACTATGCAGTCATAAAAAAGAACAAGATTGTGTTCTTTACAGAAACATAGATAGAGCTGGAAGCCATTACCCTTAGGAAACTAACACAGAAATAGAAAACCAAATGCCACATGTTTTCACTTATAAGTGGAAGCTAAACATTGAATACACATGGATATGAAGAAGGAAATAACAAACACTGGGGCCTACTTGAGAGTAGAGGGAGGCAGGAGCATGAGAATCAAAAAATGATCTATCTATTGGGTATCATGTTTATTACATGAGTGGTGAAATAATCTGTACACCAAACTCCATGACATGCAATTTACCTACATAACAAACCTGCATATATATTACCAAATTTAAATAAAAGTTAAAAAAAACAGTTTAAGTTTGATCACATATTTAATGTTGTGCATATCAGTTTTCTCAATCATAAAAATATTTCATCTTTTGTGATTTTCAAGGAAAACAGTTGGAAAATGAGAATGAAGTCTGTTTTCAAATAACCTTTTACATAATAATTTTAACACCAATTGATGTATGTTGTTGGAATTGAATAATTAAAGTATTGCAGAAAAGGAATTTTTCCTATTTTATTGTCTCCTTTATGTATTAGCTGGAATAATTCTTCTGTTAAAAAGACATTTTCTTTGTCAGCTGAAAATATGATAAAATTTCTCCTAAAAAAGCAAAAAGGCAAGGTAAATCAATGCTTATTATTTTCTTTACCAATTTTCTAAATATGAGTTAAGATAATAATTACCTGTCATGTTCTTGCCATAATTTTAAGAAATGTCTTTTTCTCTCCCTCTTTCTCTTTCTTCATATCTTTCACTCTTTCTAGGTAGATATGATTGTAGATACTACATATATTTTTTGTGGATACCATGTCCTAAATGTGGGCAGTGGAAGCCTATTTAAGGTTACTGCTATAACCTTCAAACAGACAACCATTAGACTGGGTGCTTCTTTTAAAAGAATTATTATTTGTATACACATAAAGGGTACAAATGCAGTTTTGTTACATGAATACATTGTGTAGGTGTAAAGTCTGACTGAACTTCTAGTGTAACCATCACCCAATGTACATTGCATTCATTAATTTCTCATCCCTCACCCTCCTACCAGCTTCCCACCCTTTCCAGTCTCCAGTGTCTGCTGTTCTACACTCTGTCCATGTGTACACATTTTCAGCTTCCACTTATAGATGAGAATATGTAGTAATGGGCTTTCTGTTTCTGAGTTACTTCATTTAAAATAATGGCCTCCAGTTCCATCTATGTTGCTGCAAATAATAAAAAAAAAGATTTAATTCCTGTTTATGTCTAAATAGTTTTCTATTATATATATAACATTTCTTTTATCCAAGAATCCATCGATGGACACTTAGGTTGATTCTATATCTTTACTATTGTTAATACTGCTGTGGTAATCGTATCAGTGTGGGCATCATTTTGATAAAATATGTCGTTCCTTAGGGTTGATACCCAGTAGTGGGATTGATGGATTGACTGGTAGTTCCTTTTTTTTTTTTTTGAGACAGAGTCTTGCTTTGTTGCCTATGCCACAGTGCAGTGGTGCAATCTTGGCTGACTGCAACATCTGCTCTTGGAGTCAAGTGATCCTCCTGTCCCGGCCTCCCGTGTAGCTGGGACTACAGGTGCTCACTACCAAGCCTGGATAATGTTTTTTGTATTTTTGTTAGAGATGGGGTTTCACCATGTTGGTAAGGCTGGTCTCAAACTCCTGACCTCAAGTGTGTTGGGATTACAGGCATGAGCTATCATACCAGATCTAACTGGTAGTTTTATCTGTAGTTCTTTGAGAGAGCTCCATACTGTTTTCCATAGGGTTTGTAGCAAGTTATATTCCCACCAATGGTGTATAAGCATTCCTTTTTCTCCACATTCTTGCCAATATCTGTTATTTTTTGACTTTTTAATAAAAGCTATTCTGACTGATATGATGTGATAAGTCATTGTGGTTTTAACTTACATTTCTCTGGTAATTAGAGACGTCAAGCAATTTTTCCTATGCTTGTTGACCATTTGTGTGTCTTCTTTTGAGAAATGTCTATTCATGTCCTTTGCCCACTTTTTAGAGGGAGTTATTTAATTTTTGCTGTTTTTGAGTTGTTTATGCTCATTGTAAATTCTGGATATCAGTTTCCTATTAGATGCATAGTTTGCAAATATTTTCCTCCCATTCTACAACCTCCACCTTCCAGGCTCAACTGATCCTCTTACCTCAGCCTTGAGAGTAGCTGGGACTACAGGCACAAGCCACCACACCGGGTTAATTTTTTTACTACTGAAAATCAGTGATAAAGAGAGCATCCTGAAAGCATTGAAAGTGGACAGACACATTATATACAGTAAACATTGATATGAATAATGGATTATCTCTTACAGAAATTATAGTAACATGAAGACAACAAAACATCATCCTTAAAGAACTACAAAGAAAAGATTAAACCCATACTTTTATATTCAACAAAACATCCTTCAAAATAAAAATGAAATGGACATTTTCAGAGAAAGAAAAGTTGAGACTATATTGCCAATGAACCTGCCAAGTGCTATAATAGGGAATCTTTGCCCTTCCCCCAATTGCAAAGTGTTTCTTATGTTATATTCTAAAAGTTTCTTAATTTTAGTTTTAATTTTAGGCTTATAATCCATCTGATATTAATTTTTTGTAAGTGACATAAGAAAGGAATGTGGATAAATTTTTTTCATTATAGACATGAAATTGTTCCAGATAGTTGTAGGTGTGTAGCTTTATTTCTAGTTGTTCTCTCCTGTTCCATTCATCTAGGTGTCTGTTTTTGTACCAGTATCACTCAGTTTTGACTACTGTAGCCCTGTAGTACAGTTTAAAGTTGGGTGCCATAATGTTTCCAGGTTCATTCTTTTGGCTTATAGATTGCCTTGGCTATACTAACTCTTTTTTGACTCCATATCCATTTTTAAATAGTTTTTTTTTTCTAGTTCAGTGAAGAATCTCAATAGTAGTTTAACGAAATAGAATTGAATCTGTAAATTGCTTTCAGCAGTATGGCCATTTTAATATTGATTCTTTCCATCCAATGGGCATGGGATGCTTTTCCATTTGTTTGTATCATCTCTGATTTCTCTTGAGAAAATTTTGCAGTTCTCCTTGTAAAGAACGTTTCCCTCTCTGGTTATCTGTATTCCTAAGTATTTTATCCCTTTTGCGGCAATTGTGAATGGGATTTCATTTCTGACTTGGCTCTCAGCCTGTTGGTGTATAGAAATGCTAGTGATTTTTTGCACATTGATTTTGTATCCTGAGACTTTGCTGTATGATATGTTTATCAGCTCAGTTGCTTTTGGAATGAAACCATGGAGTTTTCTAGATACAAGATTATGTCTTCTGTCAACAGGGATAGTTTGACTTCCTGTCTTTTTATTTGGATACATTTTATTTCTTTCTCTTGCCTGATTGCCCTGGCCAGGACTGACAATGCTATGATGCATAGAAATAGTGAGAAAGGATGTTATTGAGCTGTTTTTTTAAAAGGGAATATTTTGAGCTTTTGGTTATTCTGTATGATATTGGCTATGGGTTTGTCATCAATGAGCCTTATCATTTTGAGATACGTTCCTCCAATAACTACTTTATTAAGTGTTTTTCACATGAAATGGTGTTGAATTTTATTGAAAAACTCTTCTAAGTCTATCTAGATAATCATTTGGATGTGGTTTTGGTCTTTAGTTCTGTTTATGTGATGAATCACACTTACTGATTTGTGTGTGTAGAACCAACCTTGAAACCCAGGGATGAGACTCACTTGATTGTAGTGGTTTAGCTTTCTGATGTGCTGCTGGTTCAGTTTGCCAGTATTGTGTTTGGGATTTTTTTGCATTAATTTTCATCAAGGATGCTGACCCGAAGTGTTCTTTCTGTGTTGTGTCTCTGTCAGGTTCTTGTATTAGAATGATGCTGGACTCATAGAATGACTTGGGGTGGAGTCCCTCCTCCTCAATTTTTTGAAATAGTTTCAGTGAGAAAGATACCTAATCATTTTTGTACATATGGTAAGATTCATTTGTGAATTTGTCTGTTCTGGGCTTTCTTTTGGTTGGGAGGGTATTTATTGCTGATTTAATTTCAGAGCTCATCATTTGTCTATTCAGGAATTCAGTTATTTCCTGGTTCAGTCTTGGGAGGGTGTATGTGTCCAGGGATTTACTAGTTTCTCCTAGATTTTCTAGTTCATGTGAATGGGGGTGTTCACAATATTTTCTGGTGGCTATTTTTATTTCTTAGAGTCAGTGGCAATATCACCCTTGTTATTTCTGATTGTGTTTATGTGAATTCTCTTTTTGTTCTTTTTTAGTATAGCTAGTAGTCTATCTATTTTGTTATTTTTTTTTTAAATAAAAGCCTCATGAATTTGTTGATCTGTTGAATGCTTTTGTTGTTGTTATTGTTTTTCAATCACCTTCAGTTCAGCTCTGATTTTGGCTTGTCTTCTGCTAGTTTTGGGATTGGTTTGCTCTTGGCGCTCTAGTTCTTTTAGTTGTGCTGTTAGGTTGTTAAACTGTGATCTTTCTAACTTTTTGATGTGGCATTTAGTGCTGTAAATTTCCCTCTTAACTTTGCCTTAGCTGTGTCCCAAAGATTCTGGTATTTTGTATCTTTGTTTTCATTAGTTTCAAAGAGCTTCGTGATTTGTGTCTCAATTTCATTATTTTCACAAAAGTCGTCCCCAGACATATAATCATCAGATTCTCCAAGGTCAAAATGAAATAAGAAATATTAAAGGCATCTAGAGAGAAAGCACATGCCACATATAAAGAGAAGACCATCAGACTAATAGTAGACCTCTTAGCTGAAACCCTACAAGCCAGAAGCAATTGTGGTCAATATTCAACATCCTTAAAAAAATTTTCAACAAAAAATCTCATGTCTGGACAAACTAAGCTTCATAAGTGAAGGAGCAATAAGATTCTTTTCAGATGAGCAAATGCTGAGGGAACTTGTTATCACCAGACCTGACTTCCAAAAGCTCCTGAAGAAAGCACTAGCTACAGAAAGGAAAGACACAGCCACTACAAAAATACCAAGTTTACAGAACAGTAACACTATAAAGCAATCATATAAACAAGTCTGCAAAATAACCAATTACCATCAGGATGACAGGATAAGATCCACACACGTCAATATTAACTTTTAATACAAACAGGCTAAATGCCCCAGTTAAAAGACACAGAATGGCAAGCTGGATAAAGGACCAAGATCCATTGAATGCTGTCTTCAAGACATCCATCTCACATGCAATGGCATACATAGGCTCGAAATAAAGAGATGGAAAGAAACCTACCAATCAAATGGAAAACAGAAAAAAGAAAGAGTTGTAATCCTACTTTCTGAAATTAAACAGGCTTTAAACCAACAAAGATCAAAAGAGACAAAGAAGAGTATTATGTGATGATAAAAGGTTAAAATCAACAAGATCTAACTATCCTAAATACACATGCACCCAATAGGAGCACCCAGATTGATAAATCGATTTCTTACACACCACCAATGTGATTCAGACTCTCACACAATAATAGTGGTAAACTTTGACAACTCACTAACAATATTAGACAGATCATAGAGACAGAAAATTAGGAAAGATATTCAGGAACTGACCTCATTCAACACTGAATTAAATAGAGCTAATAGACATCTACAAAACTCTTCATCCTAAAACAGCAGAATACACATTCTTCTCATTGCCACATGGCACTCTAAAACTGATCACATAGTAGGAAATAAAACACTCCTCAGGAAATGCAAATGAATGAAAACCAAAACAAACAATCTCTAGACCACAGCACAATCTAATTAGAAATCAAAACTAAGAAACTCACTCAAAACCACACAATTTCATGGAAATTGAATAACCTGTTCCTAAACTTTCAATCTTTTGAAATTGATAGAAACTTCTTTTAGCTTCAAGCATATTGACAATATGCTTGTCTCTCTTGGCAAAAATACTTTATATAGAGAGAAATTTTTGTTTCATAGCAAAATTGAGAGGAAGAAACACAGATTTCCCATTTACTCACTTCCCTCATGCATGTTTACCTCTCTCTTTACCAACTTCTGCACCAGAGTAGTATAGTTTTTGCAATTTTGATTCACTTACACTGACAGACACATCAATATCACCATTGGTTACACTAACATTTACTTTTGGTGTTATACATTCTGTTGGTTAGGGTAAATGTGTATCAACAAGTTTTTATCATTGCAGTATTATATAGATTACTTCCACTCCTATAAATATTCTCTGTCTGTTTATCCCTTCCTTTTCCTAACCCCTGGCAAGGAGTTATCTTTTTATTGACTCCATAGTTTTGCTTTTGTCAAAAGTAATATAGTTTCAATCACACTGTAAGTATCTTTTTCAGATTGGCTTCTTTCACATAGTAATATGAATTTAAGGTTCCTCCTTTTCTATTCATGGCTTGGTGGTTCATTTATTTTTAACACTAAATAATGTTTACTTGTCTGACTGAACCACAGTTTATCCATTTACCTACTGAGGGATATCTTGGTTGTTTCCAAGTTTTGAAAGAACTTTTCTTTCTAAAACAGTTTTAATCTAATTTTTTCATTAATGTCAATTAGACAAGGTCGTGACTGAGTTGCATTGATATTGGTCGTTTTGTTTATTTATGGGTATTGATATTGTCATTTTTCTTCCTTGTCATTTTGCTTTCTCTGTCTTACTGAATTACTTGTCTAATTGTTTTGACTCCACGTACATGGAACCTTTGTTATTCAGTGTATATTTAAAAGCATTATTATGTGTGTCTTGTGATTTTAACGTTTTTTAATTATATAATGTCCTTTATAATCTCTGCTGATAGTCAATGTCTTGAAATCTAATTTATCAATATTAACATAGCCACTTCATCTTGCTTTTGCCTACTTTTTTTTTCGATTTTTTAATTTTATGGGTACTTAGTAGGTATATATGTTTGCAGGGTCCATGTGATATTTTGACACAGCAGACAAATGTGTAACAGTCTCATGAGGGTAACTGAGGTATCTATCAACTCATCATTTATCACTTCTTTGTGTTAGCAACATTCCAATTCCCATTTTTTAGTTATTTTAAAATGCATAAGGGACTATATTATACATGGTTGACTATAGCCACCCTGTTTTGCCATTGAAACACTAAATCATGTATGTTCTTTCTAACTATATTTTTACAGGTCTTAACCATCCCCGTTTTTTCCTCTTCTCACTACCCTTTCCAGCCTCTGCTAACTACCACTCTAAGTCAGATGCACTGTGGTTTTACATACATGAAACTCATCATTTTTATGATTGCAGCTCAATGACTCTTGAGAAATATATGTAATTTTATAATCACCACTACAATTAATATACATTTTCTTCACTCCCTAAAGATTTTATCATTTCTCTTTGCAGTCAATTACTTTCCCTCACCTCCAGTCAATGACAATAATCTGAATTGGACTTCTGTAGCATGGACTCTTTAGAGTATTGTATATGTATGGATTTATACCATACATTACTTTAGGTTTACAAGCCTTCGTTTTGGACATATGATTTCCTCTCTCTTGGGTAAATAAGAGTAACATAGTTGGATCATATGGTATGTGTATGGTTTTAAGAAAGTAGCAACCATTCTCCAGAGGGCTTATAATATTTTATAAACTAAGCAGCTGTGCGTGAGATTTCTAGTACCTATATTTATGTTTCCCTAATGACTGATCATGTCGAGCAACTTTTTATGTGTTTATTTACCATCCACCTGTCTTTAAAATATCTGTTAAAATATTTTGTCCAACTTTTATAGGTTGTTTGTTGCTATATTATTGAGTTTTGACTGTTCTTTATATATATACGAAATGAGGACGAACATATATTTGATACATGACTTGTATATATATATATATATATAACCCTTTCTCTCTCTCTCTCTCTATATATATATATATCTATGTATTTGTCCTTATTTTCTACCAGTAAGAGGCTTCTCATTTTCTGAAGTATTCTTCAAAGGATAGAAAATTTTTATTTTTCTTATACAGTTTTAAATTTTATATCCTCCCTAAGAAATAATTGCCTAATATAAGATTACAAAAATTTTTTCACCCAGGTTCTCTTCTAGAAGTTTTGGCTATAAATTATCTGTGATAAATATTGAGCTAATTTAAATATAATTTAAGGAAATAGTGGAGGTTCATTTGAAAAATTTTTTAACATTTAATAAAAATTTAATAAATTTTTAACATCTATTTTTGCCATTGCTATCTCTAACACCTAGTTCATATCTAGCCTCTGTTGACATTTTTCTTTCTTAACAGTAGGTCAATTTTTCTTCTGTTTCTTGATTAAATATTTAGAGAATGAAGTAAAAATTATTTTTTTAAGGAAAAGTCATGTCCCATGACTTTTCATCTAGCTAGTAAGAATGACAGTCAATCAAATGCTTACTCAAGTGAATCTAGGCTTTGTTATTTCCTCAGTTTGATTCAGTTCTCCATTAACTTTTAATACGTTGAAGGCAACATCAGGGATTATTTGTCATAAGGGCATTAGCTCTAAACACAGTGAAGATTCTGGCATTTGCTATATAAGCTGCATCCAAGACATCAACTTTCCTAACTATAGAAGAGCACTCTGTTTTGCAATGTGGATACCAGATTTTGTGGTTACTCCCAAATTTTTGCTCTCTTCTCCCACCAGTACACATTATATTCTTCAGAAGATCGCAAAGTTACTTCACTGCCCCTCCACCCCAACACACACACACAAACCTGCCTTACACAGCGGGGGCCTGACTTTCTTGCAGGGTTGCCTAGCTATTTTTCCCTGGCTGTTTCTTGTGTCAGGTCATTGCCTTTAACTTGCAGAGAATGTGCTTAGACTCTGAGGAGGATCCTTCTCAGCTTCCATGCCCTGATTCTAGTCATAGGCCTATGATCTCTGTGAATTATCTCTGTTCAGCTAGAATATAGCAGTCACAATATTGAAAGTAAGAAACAAGTTAATTAAGGATAAAGATTTCGGTCAGGTCATTGTTTTCACATGAATATTTTTTACTTTTCATAACACCTAAAATCAGCAGATGAAATTGACCTAGTTTTCTAAGTCATATTAATACTTTTTCCCCTACACTGTTAACTAGCAGAACCCCTAAGCTACATGTTGTAACTCTACCCTCATTACTTCTACCCCAAAGAAGGGCAATAACTATTCATTAGTTATTTTGCTTTCTTTTAAAGATGTCCTTCTTATAATAAAACTAAAGAAACAAAAGAAGCCAATGGTTGCTTCTTCTGAGAAGAAGACTGCTTCCTTTCTTCTGTTCTTTCTTCTCTATTTCCTTTCTTTTCAAGACACTTGAAATAATTGTATATGTTTTAGTTTGCTAGAATAACAAACTACCATAGCAAAAGACCACAGACTGCATGGCTTAAACAACAGAAGTTTATTTTCTTATAGTTTATAGGTTAAAAGTGCAATATCAAGGTTGAGTTCCTCTGATGACTCTCTTTGGCTTGCAGACAGCAAGCCCCTTGTTGCCCCATCACATGGTCATCCCTCTGTGCATGCAGGCTTCTCATGTTTCTCTCTACGTTCCAATCTGCTGTTCTTATAAAGACACTAATGCAATTACATGACAGTTTACCCTAATGGACACATTTTAAAGTAGTTACCTCTCTAAAGGACTTAGGTCGAAATATACAGATAATACTCAACCTGCAATAGGGTTACGTCCTGCTAAACCCACTGTAACTTGAAGACATTTTAAGTAAAAAATATATTTAATACCCCTATGTAGTGAACACATCATATCTTAGTCTAAACTACCTTAAATGTACTCAGAACACTTACGTTAGCCTACAGTTGTTAGGAAAAATCATATGTAAATAAGCCTATTTTGTCCTAAAATATTAAATGCCTCATGTAGTTTATTGAATATTATACTCAAAGTATGAAGCACAAGGGTTACATTGGTAATTGAAGTACAGTTTTTATCAAATGCATATTTATTTTGTACTCTTGCAAAGCTGAAAAATTGTAAGTCAAACCATCATAAGTAATGGACTATTGTGTAGTCAACATTCTGATTACTGGGGGTTAGGACTTCAACATATGGGTTTTGGGAGGACACAATTCCATCCATAACAACACTCTAACATGAGTTAAAATGTCCTCTCTCATAATATGAAACTAATAATGATTAACAAAGTAACTAAAGCTAGGGTTAAATCTGTATATACATTATTTTCAGTTTTAATCTTGACAAAAGCTAGATTGTTTAAAGATGTGAATTTAGTATTAAATGAACTTTCATCAAGTATTTGATTATTATAATGCACACTTTTTCCAATGTGGCCACCTGAAACTAAAAATAATTTTATTGATAAGGAGAGAAGAAAATGTAGACTATTGTAAATCAAAAGTGGTCTTTACCGCTTTATATCTTACAATGTCAAGATGAGTGAACCAAAGTCTATGAGATGCCATATATCCCTATACAAAAGTTTTCTAGATAAATAAGTTTAGGACAAACTTACTCAATTAAAATACTTACACTCTGCTGTAGACTTTATCATATCTGAATGTTAACTTTGAATCTCAAACATGGAAGTTTTATTATGACTACGTTTTACAACGTAGTCAAAGAGCATTTAAGAAACAAGAAGAGTTTAGAATTTGTTCTAGCTTAGGCTATTTGCAAAAATTTTAAAGCCTCATCTAAATAAAATAAATAAGTGGTAAACATAAGCAAAAACACAAGGGTAATGCTAACAAGGGAAGCAATCTTTTATATATATATATAGTACTTTTGATTCTGGAGTACATGTGCAGATCATGCATGACTGTTGCATAGGTACATTCATGGCAAGGTGGTTTGCTGCCTCCATCCCCCCGTCACCTACACCTGACATTTCTCCCCACATTATCCCTTCCCACCCTCCCTCCCACTGTCCCTCCCCTAGTGCTCACAAATGGACCCCTGTGTGTGATGCTCCCCTCCCTGTGTCCACGTGTTCTCATTGTTCAACACCTGCCTATGAGTGAGAACATGCCGTGTTTGATTTTCTGTTCTTGTGTCAGTTTGCTAAGAATGATGGTTTCCAGGTTCATCCAGGTCTCTCCAAAGAACACAAACTCATTGTTTTTTTATGGCTGCAAAAAAAAATAGTGTATATGTGCCATGGTGCATATGTACCACATTTTCTTTGCCCAGTCTATCATCTGTGGGCATTTGGGTTGGTTCCGGGTCTTTGCTATTGTAAACCGTGCCACGATGAACATGCGTGTGCATGTGTCTTTATAATACAATGATTTACAGTCCTTTGGGTATATACCCAGTAATGGGATTGCTGGGTCAAATGGAATTTCTATTTCTAGACCCTTGAGAAATTGCCACATTGTTTTCACAATATTTGAACTAATTTACACTCCTACCAACTGTGTAAAAGTGTTCCTATTTCTCCACATCCTCTCCAGCATGCTGTCTCCAGATTTTTTTAATGATCACCATTCTAACGGGTGTGAGATGGTATCTCAATGTGGTTTTGATTTGTATTTCTCTAATGACCAGTGATGATGAGGATTTTTTCATATGTTTATTGGCCTCATATATGTCATCTTTTAAGAAGTGTCTGTTCATATCCTTCGCCCACATTTGGATGGGTTTGTTTGTTTTTTTCTTGTGAATCTGTTTTACTTCTTTATAGAATCTGGATATTAGCCCTTTGTCAGATGGGTAGATTGCAAAAGTTTTTTCTCATTCTGTTGGATGCAGGTTTGCTCTAATGATTGTTTATTTTGCTGTGTAGAAGCTCTGAAGTTTAACTAGATCCCATTTGTCTATTTTGGCTTTTGTTGCCATTGCTTTTGGTGTTTTAGTCATGAAGTCCTTGCCTATGCCTATGTCCTGAATGGTTTTGCCTAGATTTCCTTCAGGAATTTTTAGATGTTAGGTCTTATATTTAAGTCCTTAATCCATCTTGAGTTAATTTTAGTGTAAGGTGTCAGGAAGAGGTCCAGTTTCTGCTTTCTGCACATGGCTAGCCAATTTTCCCAACACCATTTATTAAACAGGGGATCCTTTCCCCATTGCTTGTTTTTGTCAGGTTTGTCAAAGATCAGATGGTTGTAGATGTGTGGCGTTGCCTCCAGGGCCTCTGTTCCATTCCATTGGTCTATGTCTCTGTTTTGATACCAGTACCACTCTGTTTTGATTACTGTAGCCTTATAGTATAGCTTTAAGTCTGGTAGCATGATGCCAGCAGCTTTGTTCTTTTTGCTTAGGATTGTCTTGGCTATGCAGGCTCTTTTTGGTTCCATATGAAGTTTAAAGTGTTTTTTTTCAAATTCTGTGAAGAAGGTCATTGGTAGTTATATTCGGATAGCATTAAATCTATAAATTACTTTGGGCACTACGGCCATTTTCATGATATTGATTCTTCCTAACCATGAGCATGGAATGCTTTTCCATCCGTTTGTGTCTTCTCTTATTTCCTTGAGCAGTGGTTTGTAGTTCTCTTTGAAGAGGTCCTTCATGTCGTTTGTTAGTCATATTCCTAGGTATTTTATTCTCCTTGTAGCAATTGTGAATGAGAGTTCCCTCTTTATTTGGCTCTCTGTTTGTCTGTTATTGGTGTATAGGAATGTTTGTGATTAATCACATTGATTTTGTATCCTGAGACTTTGCAGAAGTTGCTTATCAGCTTAAGGAGAGTTTGGGCTGAGACCATGGGGTCTTCTAAATATACAATCATGTCATCTGCAAATAGAGACAATTTGACTTCCTCCTTTCCTAATTAAATACATTTTATTTCTTTTTCTTGCCTGATTGCTCTGGCTACAACTTCCAATACTATATTGAATAGGAGTGGTGAGAGAGGGCATCCTTGTCTAGTGCCAGATTTCAAAGGAAATGCTTCCAGTTTTTGCCCATTGAGTATAATATTGGCCATGGGCTTGTCATAAATAGCTTTTATTATTTTGAGATATGTTCCATCAATACGTAGTTTATTGAGAGTTTTTAGCATGAAGGGCTGTTGAATTTTGTTGAAGGCCTTTTCTGCATCTATTGAGATAATCATGTGGTTTTTGCCTTTGGTTCTATTTATGTGGTGTATTATGTTCATGGACTTGCATATGTTGAACCATCCTTGCATCCTCCAGATGAAGCCTACTTGATCATGATGGATCAGCTTTTTGATGTGCTGTTGCAATCAATTTGCCAGTATTTTATTGAAGATTTTTACATCTATGTTCATCATGGATATTGGCCTAAAGTTTTCTTTTTTTGTGGAGTGTCTGCTGGGTTTTGGTGTCAGGATGATGTTGGTCTCATAAAATAAGTTGGGGAGGATTCCCTCTTTTTGTATCGTTTGAAATAGTTTCAGAAGGAATGATACCAGCTCCTCTTTGTATGTCTGGTAGAATTCAGCTGTGAACACATCTGGACCTGGAATTTTTTGGTTGGTAGGCTATTAATGGCTGCTTCAACTTCAGCCCTTGTTACTGGTCTATTCAGGGTTTCAACTTCTTCCTGGTTTAGGCTTGGGAGGGTGCAAGTGTCCAGCAATTTATCCATTTCTTCCAGGTTTACTGGTTTATTTGCATAGAGTTTTTGTAGTAATCTCTGATGGTAGTTTGTATTTCTGTGGAATCGGTGGTGATATCCCCTTTATCATTTTTTATTGCATCTCTTTGATTCTTTTCTCTTTCCTTTTTTTATTAATCTGGCTACTGGTCTATTTTGTTGATCTTTTCAAAATACCAGCTCC
>PVKP010017522.1:0-21134 GCA_004027715.1 Plecturocebus donacophilus | reverse complement strand
CCCCAAGATTCTAATACATTGTGTCCTCATTCTCATTGGTTTTAATGAATGTCGTTATTTCTGCCTTCATCTCATTGTTTAACATTCAAGAACCAGTTGTTCTGTTTCCATGAAGTTGTGTGGTTCTGAGTTAGTTTCTTAATCTTGAGATCTAATTTGATTGCACTGTGGTCTGAGAGACTGTTTGTTACGATTTCCATTCTTTTGCAGTTGCTGAGGAGTGATTTACTTCCAATTATGTGGTCAATTTTAGAGTCAGTGTGATGTGCTGAGAAGAATGTATATCTGTGGATTTGGGGTGGAGAGTTCTGTAGATGTCTAATAGGTCCACTTGTTCCAGTTCTGTGTTCAAGCCCTGGATATCCTTGTTGATTTTCTGTCTTGTTGATCTGTCTAATATTGACAGTGGAGTGTTAAAGTCTCCCACTATTGTGCAGGAGTCTGAGTTTCTCTGTATAGAAAGAAGAACTTGCTTTATGTATCTGGGTGCTCCTGGGTGTATATAATTTTAGGATAGTTAGATCTTCCTGCTGTATTTATCCTTTCACCATTATGTAATGCCCTTCTTTGTCTCTTTTGATCTTTGTTGGTTTAAAGTCCATTTTATCAGAGACTACAGTTGCAACCCCTGCTCTTTTTGCTCTCCATTTGCTTGGCAGACCTTCTTCCATCCCTTTATTTTGAGTCTAGGTATGTCTTTGCATGTGAGATGGGTCTCCTGAATACAGCACACCTATGGGTCTTGACTTTTTACCCAGTTTGCCAGTCTGTGTCTTTTGATTGTGGCATTTATGCCATTTACATTTAACATTAATATTGTTATGTGTGAATCTGATCCTGCCATTTTGTTACTGGTTTTTTGTTTTGCCTTTTGCTCAACACAGTTTCCTCATTGCGTCGTTGGCCTTTACCATTTGCTTCACTTTTGCATGGGTGATAATGGATGTTTTTTTCTGTTTAGTGCTTCCTTCAGGAGCTCTTGTAAAGCAGGTCTGGTGGCAACGAAATCCTTCAGTAATTGCTTGTCCATAAAGGATTTTATTTCTCCTTCACTGACAAAGATTAGTTTGACTGGATACGAGATACTAGGTTGAAAGTTCTTTTCTTTAAGGATGTTGAATATTGGCCCCAACTCTCTTCTTCCTTGTAGAGTTTCTGTCAAGAGGTCTGCTGTGAGTCTAATGGGCTTTCCTTTGTGGGCGACCAGATCTTTCTCTCTGGCTGCCCTTAGCATTTTTTCCTTCATTTCAACCCTGATGAATCTGATGATTATGTGCCTTGGGGTTGTTCTTCTTGAGGAGTATCTCTGTGGGGTTCTTTGTATTTCCTGTATTTGAATGTTGGCCTGCTTTGCTAGGTTGGGGAATTTCTCCTGGAAAATATTCTGAAGAGTGTTTTCCAGCTTGGATTCATTTTCCCCATCCTCGTCAGGTACATCGATCAAGCATAGATTCAGTATTTTCACATAATCCCATATTTCTTGGTGGCTTTGTTTATTTCTTTTCATTCTTTTTTCTCTTTTCTTGCCTTCTCTTTTTATTTCATTGAGTTGATCTTCAATCTCTGATATCTTTTCTTCTGCTTGATCCATTCAGCTATTGAAACTTGTGTATGCTTCACAAAGTTCTCAGGTTATGTTTTTCAGCTCCATCAAGTCATTTATGTTCTTCTCTAGGCTGGTTATTTGAGTTAACATTTTGTCTAATGTTTTTTCAAGGTTCTCAGTTTCTTTGCATTGGGTTAGAACATGTTATTTTAGCTCAGAGAAGTTTGTTGTTACCCATCTTCTGAAGCCTGCTTCTGTCAGCTTATCAAAATCATTTTCTGACTTGTTTTGTTACCATGCTGGTTAGTCATTGTGATCTCTCTGGGGAGGAGATACATTCTGGACTTCGATGTTTTCATCCTTTTTGTGCTGGATTCTTTCCATCTTCGTGGCTTCCTCTATCATTGATCTCTCAAGTTGGTTACTTCAGGTGGGATCTCTGAGTGGAGGTCCTTTCTGTTGAAGTTGGGGTTATTATTCCTGTATGAGGCTTTTTTTTTTCATGCAGGTGTCAATGTGCCACTTGAGACAGTCTGTCCATTGTCTGCCTCTGGAGGCACTGCTGGGCTGCCTCATTCTTAGCCAGGCTGCTGTTTATTCTTTGCCTGGTTTCCACTTATGCTGGTGGGATTAGCTCTGCCTTCCCAATGGCAGGCTCCTTTCCCTCTGCGGTGCCTGCTGCTCCTGTATGGTCCACCATCTGATGTGTTAACTCCAAGACTCTCCCAGAAGAGGGATTCTGGTTGCTTGATCTTGTGGGGGTGGGGCCTGTCTGGGTGTATCCCCCTCCCTGCTTTCAGCTCTTCCTTCTGTGGATGGACAGTTACTTCTTGCAAGATTTCTCGGTGTTAGACCAAGTCTCCACCCTGGTCTGCACTGACAAGGCACTGGTCTGGCTGGGGTTGCCGGCCTGGGCTCTCACCTGGGTCTGCAACTCCAGCGGTTCTCAGCCTTGCGGCGTTTTCCTGGGCTGCGTGCTGCCAGTCTCAGAGGGTAGCACTGTATCTGTTTCAGAGTCGCAAGGAGGTGACATCCCCCCATTCTCCATGCCAGATACACTTTCCAGGTGGGGCAGTGCCACGCCTTGCCTCAGCTTGCCCCCTTTGGGCTGTTTTCACTGCCTTTTGGGGGGATAATACTGCTGTTCAACCAGTCCCTTTGGAATGTACCCAGTACCTCACTCAGAGACGTGAATAGCACTCTGGTCTGTGTCTTACTTGGTGGGAGCTGCACTCCAGAGAAGTTTCCTTTCAACCTTCTTGGTCCCCCTTCTCCCAGAAAGCAATTATTTTATGAATTTTCAGCTGCGTTTACTTAAATCACACTATATTTTTGCACAACGTGTATCTTTTTAATATTCTTATATAGTATATAATTTGGGTCTCATCAAAAACCTATAAAGTAAGAAAATTAGCTATTATCATTCACCTTTTAAAAAGTGACTTCCAATAAAATTCAGGGCAAGATATCAAAAAAATACCGAGATGAGTTAGATGGAAAATCAAGCATTTGGAATTCAAATAAAGAACCATTTTATTAAGATGACATTTTGTCTAAATAAATTTAAGATAGCAACACTTAGAGCTAATATGAACAAGAGCCATTGAAATATGCTTATTATATTTAAAATTGCATAGATTCTTAACAGAAAACATAGTAGGATATACTTCAGCCTTCATATTTGAATAATTTTTTTTAGCATGAGGATTTTTTTCATGATATTTAATGTGAATTTTTGTTTTCCATACTAAATTGGTAAATTACAAGTGCATACATAATTCAAGTTTTAATTCTACCTTTGTGGGTATGACATATTTATAAATGAATAAGCTTCTACTTATTATTTTTAACACCCTAAGGTATCGTTTTGCACCTAATTAGTACCACCTTTTCATTAATTAAGTTGTAATGTTTGATTAAAACTTCATATGATACATCTATAGAACTCTATTTCTTCTCTTTCTGTATCATATGTAGTCATTAGAGTTCATTAACTTCATTTACTGAAGATGTATCTTGAGTAACTTTGTTTTGTTTTATAAATAATTGATTATGGTGGAAATGAAGTCTGAAAATTCAATTTATAAATTTTGGAGAAAATATACAGGAATACATACTTGTAGGCATTGAAATAAGACAAATACATTGCTTTACTACACAAGTCATCAATTTGAGTACATTTCCAACTGCAAGAATTCATTATAATGGTCTTCAGAAGAAGCCATTCATATGTCAGCGTCTCTTAAATTCAAAAGCAATAGCTCCTGAGAGATCTGATAGAAGTGGGTAAAAGAGAAAAACAAAATCAAACAAATGCATACGAAAAAGCACAGTCAGGTAGCTTAAAAATATTATTGGAAGAAAATCTAGGTCACTGAATAAGTATCTTTTCTTTAGGGATACTGAGAATTATTTAGATTTATCAGTAATTATCACAAATGACAGTGATAAGGAAAACATGCAATACATACAAAGTACATTATTTTTCAAAAATAGCAGACTAATACATCAAATAAATTTTTATTATGGTATAAATTACAGAAAACTAACTTAAATTTCTAATCTTGAATGAAGTTGTGAAATCTAACAAAATTAAAAATAACAAACTATAAAAAAGCAAGCCCCATTATAGAATTAAGTATAATTCTATTTATTATTCTGACTCTGTTATAAGATAAATATTTACTCAAGTATAAACAGATGGGGATGTAGGAAGTCAGCAACCTAGTGGGATCAGAAAACCTAAGTTTCATTTACTACTATACAGGCAATAATTCTAATAATTCCAAGGCATGTCTTATTTTTACCACAAGCAGTTAACTCTCTGAATGATGACTTAAAAAAAAAAAAAAAAAAAGTCTCTCTTGCCCAGGCTTGAGTGCAGTGTCATGATGATCATAGCTTACTGCAGCCTTGAACTCCTGGGCTCAAATGATCCTCCCACCTCAGCCTCCCAAGTAACTGGGGCTACAAGTGCACACTACCACACCCAGTTAATTTTTAATTCTTTAATTTTTGCAGAGACAAGATCTCACTATGTTGCCCAGACTGGTCTCAAATTCTTGGCCTCAAACAATCTACCTGCCTCAGCCCTGCAATGTGCTGGGACTACAAGTGTGAGCCATTGTGCCCAGCCTGACTTCTTTAATCTCATTAACGAGTTATTTCAATAATAAGATATGGAGATTCCTTGAATATAGCTCAAATTTGTGAAAAATTTTTAATGTCTATAGAAAAGAATGACATATCTTTGGATTTTAAAGGATTTTTTTTAAAAAACAAACCAAAAGACATAACCATGTCTGGTAGAATTTCAGGAAATTTGCTCTGTAAAAGAGCTAGGTTTAACTCAAGTAACCAAATACATGCATTTATACATGCTATCGTACTATGACGCTGAGGGATGTAACTGAATTGGAAATTGAAATTAAGGAATAATAAATAGAGCAAAGCTGGATTTTGAACCTGAACTATGCCTTCTTCATTATTTTATCCCTAAAAGAGAAAAAAATTAAGCCATTTCAAGTCAAATATCAAATTCAAAATTGAGCCACTGAGGAAGAACATTTGTTCCTTAACAGAGTGTTGTGTTTTGCCTACTCCAGAGACACGAGGTCTCTGTATGTGTGTGTTTTGTGTTGCATGCACACGTGTGTAGATCCAATCACTGCACTGCAAACGTAGAAATAGAAACCTATAGAAATTGAAGGGAGATGTAATTACCACATGTGTAGACAAAAGATAGTTGAAAACAGAATAAAAAGAAAGTCAAATATCAAAGCTCAAAAAGGGAACTAGATATGGGGTAGAAAAATAGGCAAGCATTTTAACAGAAAAATAACTGAAACATTTGATGTAGTGTTTCACTACATAGACATATCTGAGTTTTTTTTATTGTTTTCTACTGAGAGTCACAAACTTGTAACATCCTAGTTGTTTCGACCACAAATTAAGTGCATGCATTCATTGTGTAACATTTCTGCTTTATATTTGAAAACCTCTGGTAATGACAACCTGTTATTCTTTCTCCATCAGGATGGGAAATGACTGTCTTCATAGATTGTCAAAAATCAATTCGTTTTTGCACATCAGAAATTCAAAACAATTATATCAGCAGAAAGATAGTGCCATCATGGGGAGAAATTTGAATCTTGAAGACGACAATGTTTTGCAAATTACACATGCAAAAGCTCCCACACCAACATCAATATTCCAATATGTCTGTTTTCCACCTCTACTATTACTCACTGTATTAGGGTTCTCCAGAGAAACAAAAACAATAAGATGTGAATGTCTCTTGATAGATGATAGATAGGTAGGTAGGTAGATAGATAAATAGATAATTAAGAATTAATCCAAAAGGTGAAGAACCTCTCAGAAACATCCAGAACAATGTTTGGCCAAATATTTGGGCACCATGGCCCAGCCAAGTTGGCAGATAAAATTATGCATCACACTCATTCCACTTCTTACCTCTCAGAATAAGCACCAGTTATTTGCACATGGGAGATTGTTTTGTTATTTAGCATAATTGGTATGTAATTGAGAATTACTCTTCTAAGACATCTTTGTCCAAGAGCTCAAGCCCTCAAAGCACATAAAAGTGGAAAATCAAAAGGAGTGTGTCAGTACCTGGGATCCTGTTTCCCCAACAGAAAGGGAAAGTAACTGGAACAGGACAATTCTGGACAGCTTACTTTTCTTTGGATCATACTTACTCATTTTGCTTTCCCTATATTTTAATATTCTTTTCATAATTCAAGATTTTACCTCATAAAGCGGGGTGTCCAAGGGAGAAATGACAGTCATGGGTTCTTAGTTGCTACTTCTGGGGCCAATAAAGTCCCTTCCTCTTCCCTCATACAAAACAGAACAAACGACAAAGTAAGGTGTGTTGCACAAACTTGCCTTAAACTCTCTTGTGTTGGTTTCTATTAAAACACAATGCCGGGTGCGGTGACTCACGCCTGTAATCCCAGCACTTTTGGAGGCCAAGGTGGGTGGATCACGAGGTCAAGAGATGGAGACCATCCTGATCAACATGGTGAAACCCCGTCTCCACTAAAAATACAAAAAATTGGTGTGTGGTGGTACTACCTGTAGTCCCAGCTACTCTGGAGGCTGAGGCAGGAGAATTGCTTGAACCCAGGAGGCAGAGGTTGTGGTGAGCCGAGACTGTGCCATTGCACTCCAGCCTGGGTAGCAAGAGTGAAACTCCGTCTCAAAACAAAAAAACCGCAATACTGTATATTGTTTTTCCTTGCTTTCAGATTAATTCTATCACATGAGCCCCATCTTCTCTAACTAATTTGCAAAGACTGAAGTGCCTTGGAGTTCAATCATGGCCCTCTTCTCACATATCGCTCCTTTCATAAGAAATCTCATTTATTGGTCAGGCACAGTGGCTCATGCCTGTAATCCCAGCACTTTGCCAGGCCAAGGTGTGTGGATCACTTGAAGTCAGGAGTTCAAGACCAGCCTGGCCAATATGATAAAATCCCACCTTTACTAAAAATACAAAAATTAGTCAGTTGTGGAGGTGGGCATCTGTCATCCCAGCTACCCAGGAGGCTGAGGCAAAGAACCCCTTGCCTGAACCTGGGAGGCAGAAGTTTCAGTGAGCCATGCTGGGAGACAAAGCTAGACTCCATCTCAAAAAATATTTCACAATTAAAAATATAAATCTAATTTATTGCCGTAATTTAAATTCCATCTATGGAATAATTATCTCAAATTTAATATACTCAGAATTTTTTTTGCTTTTGTATTCCATACCTCAAAGACAGCAGCGTGTTTGATTTCAAAACTGGTCATATCATTTACATCTCAGGTAACCTGTTCACATGTTAAAAAATGATTCTCTTTTAATCTCCCATTCCTCAAACAGATACTACCTCTATTTACTAGCCACTAAGACTTTTTCTTGACACTTCTCTCCTTCATCTTCCACATTAAACCAACACCAGTTTCCTTTGAGTGTCTATATTCATTTCCTATTGCCATGTTAACAAATTACTAAAACTTAATGGCTTAAAACAACACAAATTGGCCAGGTGCGGTGGCTCAAACCCGTAATCCCAGCACTTTGGGAGCCTGAGGCGGGCTGATCACGAGGTCAAGAGATTGAGAGCATACTGGCCAACATGGTGAAACCCCGTCTCTACTAAAAAATACAAAAATTAGCTGGGCATTGTGGCACGCGCCTGTAGTCCCAACTACTCAGGAGGCTGAGGCAGGAGAATTGCTTGAACCCGGGAGGCAGAGGTTGCAGTGAGCTGAGATCATACCACTGCACTCCAGCCTGATGCCTGGTGACGAAGTGAGATTCTGTCTCAAAAAAAAAAAAAACCCACAAATTTATTATCTTACAGTTTTGGATGCCAAAAGTCTAAAATCAAGATGTTGATAGGGTTTCATTCCTTCTGAAAACTTTAAGATAGAATTTGTGTTGCTGTCTTTTCCATCTTCTAGAGGCTGCCTACATTCTTTGGTTTGTGACCCTTTAACACGTCTTCAAGACCTGCAGGGTAGCCTTTCATCTCTCTCTCTTTCTCTCTCCCATCCCTCTCTCCCCTGCTTCCTTCTTCACATCTCTTCCTCTGTCTCTTCCTTCTTCCCTCTTTTGTGATTGTGATTGCACTGGGCCCTTGTCATTCTGTTTGGCCCACCTGGATAATGCAAGTTACTCTCCCTCTCTCAAGATCCTAAGTTTAATCACATCTACAGAGTTTCTTTCATTATCCTACCACATTCATGGGGTCTCAGAAAGAGGATGTGAACATATTTGTGGGGAGTATTATTCAGCCTTCATAGTGTCCCTCCAAAACGTTTTCTCAACCTCTTATTTCCTTCCCTTTGTACTTTACATCAAGTAAGGTTTTGAGGTTCGAGATACCATTATCCTTTCCCGGAATGACTAACTTCCTGGCTGGTTTGTGATGACCCTTCTTCACTTACTCTTCTAGCACATATGCCACTTAATGACCACACCTTTTCTTTAAAGCAAAAGTATGATTATATCACTTCTCTGCTTAAAACATTTTAATAATGTTGCCTTGCATTTAGGATAAAATTCAGAATTCTTAATGTGGGTAATGTGCCTCCTACATGCAGTTGCATGCTTCATCTAATGTTCCTGCTTGCTTAATCACTACACAACAGCTACCTGCCCTTCCATCTAGCCAAATTAATTGTACGACTCTGCAAATGCTTTTATTCTGTAGTGATTTTCTCCAACTCTTTATAATATAGTAGTATGAGGTGTATATTATAAAATAATATAAAATGCAGGGTCTGTATTATCCATGGAATTTATAAGTAAAACTATTGAAATATAAGTACTATAAAAAGAGTTCCAAATACTATCAATGATTCTTCTTTCTTCAAGTTCATGAATTTCAATACAAATGTAAATCTTCTACAGGAATATTTTCTCTTCCATCTTAATGGTGTAGACTTCATCTGACTTTCCTTTCGGATTCATTCTCCTCCCCTCTCTTTCTGTGTTTTATGGAGCCGGGAGACGATTCTCCTGAGTCCTTTGCAAACTACATTTCAGCTATATTAAGACAGTGGAAAGTCTTGCTGGGTGATTGGAGGGCAAGCGGAAAGGAGAAGCCAGGGTATACTTGCTCACTGTGCTGAGTAATATGTTTGGTAAAGACTGGTGCTTCTCCACGTCTCCAGTTTTCAATGTTTAGAATCTCCATCACAGTCCCATCTTCTGCCAGCCAGGTTTCCAACTTCAGCTGTGTGGTCCCAGTTCCTGATCTCTGTTAACACTACTTGATCTCTTAGCCCTTCCAGCCATAGGGATGAAGATTGTGTGTGTGTGTGTGTGTGTGTGTGTGTAAAATAAACATTGGCTCATATGAAAACAGACAAGTCTGAAGATCTGCAGGATGAATAAACAAGTTGGATATTCAAGATGTCAGTGGTATCGTTTCCATTAGAAAACTGGAGGTCCAGGAAGAGTCATTGTTTTAGTTCAAGTCTAAAGGCAGGAAAAGCTGATACTCAAATTGGAATCCTGTCAGCCAGGAGAAATGTTACTCAGAAGAGGGTCAGCTTTATTGTTCTACTCAGGCCTTCAAAGGATTGGATGATTTCCACCCACATTAAAGAGGAAAATCTACTTTACTTAGTCTACCAATTCAAATATTAATCTCCAAGAACACTCCCACAGAAATACCCAGAATAATGTATGACCAGATAAATGGGCACCCATGATCCAGCCAAGACAACGTGTGAAATTAATCATACACTTCCATTGCTAAATTCTCCATGGCCGCACCCTATCTTCTTTGTATTATCAGTTCTATCTTTACCTGAAAAAAAACTAAACAAACAAATTAACAAAAGCAATTACCTAAATTTGATTCCTTCCTATTTCAATGCATAAAGTACTTTCAGTTTCCCTGACTGGATCCTCACTGATGTAAGAGATTGCTTTATTAGAATGGGAATTTCTCTGTCCTTATGTTCTAATTACTTTCAACATCTGTATTTATCACAAGGTATTCACCTTTTTAAAAATAGCCCATGATTTTTAAATAGACCTATTAGCATTATTTTTCTTCTTCGCAGTTTTTCACTTTGGTAAATCAAAGTATACATTTCTGCAGTCAGGCACAGTGGCTCTCACGCCTGTCATCCCAGCGCTTTGGGAGGCTGAACTAAACAGATCACCTGAGATCAGGCGTTTGAGACAAGCCTGGCCAACATGGTGAAACCCATCTCTACCAAAAAATACAAAAGTTAGCTGAGTGGTGGCACGTGCCTGTCGTCCCATCTATTTGGGTAGCTGAGGTAAGAGAATCACTTGAACCTGGCAGGCAGAGGTTGCAGTGAGCCAAGATCACACCATTGTGCTCCATTCTGGGTGACAGAGGGAGACTATGTCTCAGATATACATATGTGCATATGTATTTTTTATATATAAAATATATGTACATATATATACACATACACACACATTTATGTATTCATTGTCCTTTCCTCCACTGTTTCTTGCTTTCAAAGGAATGCTGTGTGTGTTTCATTTTAAGATTTAAAAAACCTCATTGAACAATGTCTTCCTTTTTTTCCAAATAGTGTATACCTCAGTTTATAATTTTCTTTTCAAGTCAATAATTTTATTAATGTAGAAATGTTGAGAAAGGTAGCATACATTCATTTAATAAATTTACAAGTTTATACATCATATAAAGGCTCATAAAATTTTGGTTGTTCTATAATACTATTGCTTTATTTCAGTAAAGTATCCATAAATACAATTGAAATATGGCAAAAGCTAGAATATAAATATAACCTGTTTTAAAGTGATTCAGATATTGTTAAAATAGAACAATGCTAGCAATATGATTTATGGAAAGAAAATTACAAAAAAAAAGCTACATATTAACCACAGGAGGAGTGCAAGTTAGAAAACTTAATGAAGAAATGTGATAGAGTTTGGCTTGGCTCGATAGCTTCCAATTCTTGATGATTGAAAGCTTAGCTTTATTAGAATTTAACTTGTATCAAGAAGTCACTCAAGGTTGAGGTTCAAAGGGGCAATTTTACAAACAAAACTTCCTGAGTAGGATGGGAAGCAGAAGACAGATTTAACTTGAAGTTATCTGAAAACAATGAATATCTAGAATCATGACAGTTATCAGAGGAATCACCTGGAACTCTATTAGGAAAGCTTTGGATCACAATATCATCTGCCAGGCTTTCTGTTTTCCAGATAAAATTGTTCATTACAGAAATCTAGGTCCAAATGGACAGCATAATACTTGTAGTTCTAAATGTCTTCTCTTTATATAAAAGGCTGAAAAACCCCTCAAATGTGAAACTCTTATTGTAGAAACCAGAGTAAAAATCCCAGACCAAATCTATTAATTTTTGAAAAGAAATAATTTCCTCCTTTCTCAATTGATAGGTTTAAAAATATGCAATTTGCCAAATAATGTCATTTGAATGGATTAATTCTAATACAAGGAAGAAACTTTCTTTGAAACTTCTCTAGTCCTCTGATTGTGGTATATTGAAGTCTCAACATAACTTACAGATTCATTGATAAAATATTTATTTCTGCAATATTGGAAAATATTTTCCTATGCCTACCTTGCAGATATAACTAGCACAAATCTAAAATTGTCACTCTCTGAGTTAAAGACTTCACTAGCTCCCAATTATTTTATAATATATATTTGTTTTATTAATAAATGAATAAATAAAAATACACATATACACATATATGATATGATATAAACATATTCAAGAAGTTTATATATAAATATTTATATATGAATTAATTAGTCAGAGTATATATATATATAATATACAGTCATGTTTCACTTAAGATAGAATATGTGATGAGAAATGCATTGTTAAGCAATTATGTGAATTCTGTGAACATTATATAGTGTACTTACACAACACTTGATGGTATAACTTGCTATACAACTAGGCTATGTGATTTATTATTCCTAGGCAACGTATCTTTACATTATATTACTGTACTGACTATTGCAGGTAATTGTAACAAAATGGTATTTTGCATCTGAACAAATCTATTCATAGAAAAGTTACAGTCAAAAATACTGCATAAAGATAAAAACTGTTACACCTTTATAGATAACTTACCATGAATGAAGCTTGAAGGACTGGAAGTTGCTCTAGATGAGTCAATGAGTTGTGAGTGAATGTGAAGGCCTAGAACAAGCTTGTCCATCCCCTGGCCCATGGGCTGTATGACACCCAGGACAGCTTTGAATTCGGCCTAACACAAATTCATAAACTTTGGTAAAACATATTAAGACTCTTCTGCAACATATATATATATTTTTAGCTCTTTGGCTATTGTCAGAGTATTTTATGTGTGGCCCAAGACAATCCTTCTTTCAATGTGGCCCAGGGAAGTCAAATTTCAGTACAGTCATGGCTGCATTGAAATGTGAAAATTAGTGAAAACAAAGCTTCTCCTACTGTCTAAAGAAATTTGCAACTAGAAGAAGAGAAAATTGCCACATACATGAAAGCGATTTAAAAATAATAGAAACATGACTGCAAATGTGGTACTTCTTAAGCCTATATGTCCTTAACAAGTTCAAAAGAGTTCAAAGAAAAAGACAAGAACTATCTCCTTTTTTTCTCCAAAAGTAACCTAAGATGTTGATTGACCAAGGAAATGAGTCCAGTTCTAAATAAAGAAGAAACTGTGTAGGGGAGAGGGGAATGGCAGGAGGGAGGGGTATACATTCACATACACAGTGTTAAAATATAACTGGTAAAGAGTTATCTATCTAATTACCTGCTTTTCTCCCAGGACACCCCTGGCCTAGAAAATTAGCACTACTGTAGATTTTATAAACATTGTATACTTAGGTTACACTAAATTTATTCTTCAAAAAAGTATTATTTCACTACAATGTTACGAAGGTTATGACGTCACTAGGCAATAAAAAACTTTGAGCTTCACTGTAAACTTATGGAACTACCTTCATATACATAGTCCATCACCAACCAAAACGTTGTTATGCAGTTCATGGCTGTATGTACTGTATTCACAAACTTTCTTCTTTCTCTGCCACCCCTGAGACAGCAAGATCATCCTTTTCTCCTCTTCCTTAGCCTACTCAGTGTGAAGATCACAAGAATGAAGGTCTTTATGATGATTCCCTTCCACTTAATGAATAGTAAATATACTTTATCTTCCTTATGATTGGCTTCATAATTTATTTTCTCTACTTACTTCATTACGTTATTACACTATAAAAAATGTGTGTTAATTTACTTTATGTTTTTGATATTGCTTCCAGTCAACAGTAGAGTATTAGTACTTAAGTTTATGAAAAGTCAAATGTTATATGTAGAGTTTTGGACTGTGGAAGAGTTGAGGGGCAGGATCCATATATATATATATATATGTGTGTGTGTGTGTATATATACACACACACATATATACATAAATGTACATATATACATACATATATTTTATTCTCAAATTATTTTACCCTTTTATCATGAATTTCAGCCACCAGGCCCTTATTTATTTGTTTCTCATTGCATTTATTTTATTATACATAAAAACTTCAAAACGTTGCAAATAAAACCTTTGCCACTCACAAATGTGCAGGTTGATTGGTGTGACACTGCTTTGGACTGCGGTTCGCCTGAGATCGTTTCCCTCCAGGAGTCCGTTTTTTGATGACTGCAGAAGCAGAGAAAGGAAACTTCCTTACTAAATGGATGTTTCAAAACACTGCTTTATAAATCGTCTGCCAGTATTCCATAGGTCAAAACAAGTCACATACTCAAGCTCAAATTTAGTGACATTAAAAAATATACTCTATGTCTATGATGGCATTTTTTTCCTACAAATATTAAATGCCTTCACTTACTGAAAATGCATAATGAGTGTTCTTTATTTTTTACTCATTTTTGGATGGTAGAAGTTGTAATTGAGCTGACTGCATTCTGTGATGGATCTCCCTCTCTAGTTTTTTGAAATAAAGATGATGCCTTACAAGTACAATTAAGTGTTATTAGACATAATATTTATTTATGGGGATTATAAAGGAAATATGTTTCGATGCTTTTAGGTAAATTAGATCTTCTTAGACACTCCTTTCAATAATTTTTATAAGATACTTTATGAGAGACTAACAGTTGATTGGAATATTGATTTTTCTGACTATTGAATACAATTATTTGATATTCATAAATTAGCTTATTAATTAAATATATTAATATTAATCATATAGTTTCATTTCTCAACTAACAATGAGATTTTTAAATGAAGCTTTTCATTTCTTGTTAAGGACCATTTTTCCAAGCACATTTCCTGAGGTTTATTTAAGTACTTACCACTGTGGATGGATGCCTCTCTGAATTCATTCGATTTCTTACAATCAAGTTTTAGCAGGGAACAATTTTTGTTCCATAATTCCAGTACTCTAAATACTAACTTTTAGTGATCTCTACCTTGAAAACAATTCTTCCAATTCTATTGTTTCACTTCATTCACAGCTTTCCTCATCCTCTATCTCTTTAACCTGTTTGGAAGAAGAGATCTTGAAAAGACATATACTATCACTATCATTTCCCTCCTGCATAGTACCCAATATCTGATAACTTAGCCATCCTCAGAACTCATATCTTAACTCAGTTATGGCTGCATTGAAATGTAAAAATAAGTAAAAGAGAGCCTTCTCACACTGCCCAAAGAAATTTGCAGCTAAGAAAAGAGAAAATCACCACATACATGAAAGTGATTTTAAAATTATAAAAATACAACTGCAAGTGTGGTACTGTAGCCTGTTTGTCCTCAAGAAGTTCAAAAGTGTTCAAAGAAAGACACAATTATCTCTTTTTACTTGCAAAAGAAAATCAAGATGTAGATAAACCAAGGAAAAGAGTTCAGTTCTAAACAAGGAAGTAACTGTGTGTAGGGAGGAGGAAAGAACAGGAGGTGAAAAATTAGGTCGACACATGTACCTGTAGGGCCAGGAGGTACAACAACCCTGTATTTTCTATGAATTTCGCCATGAATCTAAAACTTCTTAAAATATAAAGTCTATTAAAAGAACAGACCCAAACTAAGTGAATACTATCTCATGTAATTTTCTAAATAATTGACTCTTGATTAAAAGTTCACAATAACTGAAGTATTTAATATATGATTTCTACTCAACCAAATGGTGACTAATGTGTATAGATGCAATATAAATGCTCTTTACATACAAAAATTCCCTGTATTAGCCTGTTTTCACACTGTCATACAAATACAAGAGACTGGAAATTTATAAAGGAAAGAGGTTTGATTGATTCACAGTTCTGCATGGCTGGGGAGGCTGTAGGATACTTATAATTATGGGGGAAGGGAGGCAGGCACTTTCTTTACAGGCAGCAGGAGAGACAGGATGTGAAGGAGGAAATGTAAAACACTTATAAAACCATAAGATCTCATGAGAACTCACTCACTATCATGAGAAGAGCATGGGGTAAACCACCTCTATGTTCTAATCACCTCCCATCAGGTGTCTCTCTCAACACCTGCAGGTTACAATTCAAAATGAGATTTAGGTGGGGACACAGAGCATAACCATATGATTTTTACCCTGGCCCCTTTCAAATCTCATGTCTTTTCACATTTCAAAACTAATCCTGTATTCCCAACATCTTAACTTATTTCAACATTAACTCGAAACTCCACAGTCCAAAGTTTCGTCTGAGACAAGGCAAGTCCCTTTCACCTGTGAGCCTGTAAACTCAAAAACAGGTTAGTTACTTTCAAGATACCATGAGGGTACAGGCATTGCATAAATGCTCTCATTCCAAATGGAAGAGATTGGCCAAAACAAAGGCGCTATAGGTCCTGTGCAAATCCAAAACCCAGCAGGGCAGTCATTAAATCTTAAAGCTCCAAAATGATCTCCTTTGAATCTATGTCTCACATCCAGTTTATGTTGATGCAAGAGATGTGTTCTCATAGCCTTGGGCACTTCCATCCCTGTGGCTTTGCAGAATACAGCCCCCATCCTAGCTGCTTTTATAGCTGGCATTGAGTGTTGGCAGTTTTCCAGGTATGTGGTGAAAGCTGTCAGTAGATCTACCATTCTGGTGTCTGTAGGTTGGTGGCCCTCTTCTCACAGCTCCACTATGCAGGGCCCCAGTGGGGACTCTGTGAGGGCTCTAACCCCATATTTCCTCTTCATGCTACACTAGCAGAGGTTCTTCATGAGGGCTCCACCCCTGCAGCAGACTTCTGCCTGGACATCCAGGTGCTTACATACATCCTCTGAAATCTAGGTAGAGGTTTCCAAACCTCAATTCTTGTCTTCTGTGTACCTGCAGGTCCAACACCACATGAAATCCAACAAGATGTAGGGCTTGCACCCTGTGATGCCACAGCCTGAGCTGTACCTTGGCCCTTTTAATCCCTGTTGCTTGGATGTCAGGGACCAAGTCCTGAGGCTGCATAGAGCAGTGGAGGCTCTGGGCCTTGCCCAGGAAACTATTTTTTCCTCCTAGGCCTCTGGGACTGAGGGACTGCTGCAAATATTTCTACATGCCCTGGAGACATTTCTTCATTGTCTTGGCAATTAACATTCAGCTCCTCCTTACTTACATAAATTTCTGCAGCAGGCTAGAATTTTTCCCCAGAAAATGAGTTTTTCTTTTCTATCTCACGGTCAGCCTGGAAAATTTTCAAACTTTTGCAATCTGTCATCCCTTGAATGCTTTGCTGCTTGGAATTTCCTCCACCAGATACCCTAAATCATCTCTCTCAAGTTTAAAGTTCCACAGATCTGCATGTTAGGGGCAAAATACTGCCAATCTCTTTGCTAAAGCATAACAGAAGTCACCTTTGCTCCAGTTCCCAAGAAGTTTTTCATCTCCGTCTGAGACTACCTCAATCTGGACTTCATTGTCCATATCATGATCAGCATTTTGGTCCAAATCATTAAACAAAGCTCCAGGAAATTCCAAACTCCCAAATCTTTCTGTGTTCTTCTGAGCCCTCCAAACTGTTCCAACTGCCTGTCATCCAATTCCAAAGTTGCTTCCATGTATATGGGTATCTTTACACCAGTGCCTCCCTCTACTGCTATCAATTTACTTTATTCATTCTTCACACTGCTATAAAGATACTATCCAAAAGTGGGTAGTTTATGAAGAAAAGAATTTTAATTGACTCACAATTAAGCATGGCTGGGAAGGTCTCAGTAAACTTACAATAATGATGGAAGGGGCAGCAGGCAATTTTTTCACAAGGTGACAGGAGAGAGAAAATGTGTGTGCAGGAGAAAATGTCAAACATTGATAAAACCATCAGATCTTGTCCAAACACACTCATTGTAATGAGACATGGATGAAACCACCCCCATGATCCAGTTACCTCCCATCCAGTCCCTCCCTTGACCCCTAGGGTTTACAATTTGAGATTAGATTTGGCTGGGGACACAGAGTCTAACACTATTCAGTCCCGAATAACTCTTCTCCATGAAAATAAAATGAAACAATAATATATACAAGTCACATATTCTACACTTTCTGAGGATACATATAGAGCCAACTTTTTTACATTTGACCATGTTTTTATAGATTGAAGAGACATATTTTTTGACATATTAAGACATCTACCTAGTTTATATTTAGGTTATATTTAGATTTGGTTTATTTTTGTAACTCTTCCTTTGCAATATGGTTAACAATTTCTACAATATCTGCATTTGTTGCTATTATTTCATTATGCCAATAGAAAGTAAATCTAATTTTGGCTTTTACTTCCACGAGAACTTATTCTCATTTTGTCCCGTCTCATTGTTTTCATTATTTAGTCTTTTCTTTACAATCTGAATGAACATATCCAGATTGTTCTGCAACCCTCTTTTTTTCCTTCCTTTCTCCTTTCCTTTCTTTCCCTTCCCTTTTATTCCCTCCTCTTCTCTTTCCTTTTTTCCATCGATTCTTTCTTTTTTCTTCTTCTTTCCCTCAGTTCCCAACTACAATGACCAAAGTATTTCTGTATTTCTGAATGAATTTAGTATTCCTGTGTGGTTATTCTTTTTTGGTGAGTTTTAAACATTAATTAAAAATATAACTACTAAGTTTGACTCACAGATGTTGAAAATAATGGCAAAAAATGACATGTGTGTTTGATATTTGATAATTGGCACAGCATACCTTTCTTCTATTGTGGAATAAATTCCAATTTCCCATGGCCTCCATTGGTGGGAGGGCAAAGTAGCCATTTTACTACCTAGTAGTGGTAGGGGACCTCCAATAGACTCTCTCAGACATGACCACAGAGAGAGAGGGAACTACACCTCATTATTACCAGATACAGGTAGAAATGTAAGCTTCCCATATGGTTGTTGCTAGTACATTGGGTGCTTATTACAGCTTAGTGGGGATGAATGTCCCAGCTCTCTACTCCGCCTTCTAGTAAAATCTCTACAGTAAGGGGTTTGGGCCTCCTTATTACAGCCTGGCAAATGTGGAAGTCTAGGCTATGTCCTTGGTCTTTCCTAGCTCCCTACGTGGTGGTTAGAGTTCAAAACAGGACGAAGACCATTAAGCTAGGGTATTATAGAATAGATATATTTAAACAAAAATTTTAAATATGAAAATTTTTATTGCAAATAAGTAATATGATATCTAGTATTTTGTAAAAAATTAGGTGATTGCGTATTAGTCAGAAATAATGCAAATTTGAGTATCAAAAAGAAAGTGGATATGGTGAAAAATTATTATAATATTTAATCCTGGCAAGTTCAAAGTAAACAGTTTAATGTTATTAAAATGGGATGGAGAATCAATTGTCATGCAGTTATTAGAAAAACAAAAATCTCTCAGTTGGAGATAAATGTTATGTCCTAAGGAAAGAACAAACATAGGATTGTAGAACTTAGTTTATTTTGACTTTGTAATTTGTCTGCAGGACCAAAAGAAATGAATAAAACTTAAGTTTACATTAAAAAAACAAAAACCAATGATTAGCATGAGAGGAACTGAACATAGTTGACAATTGACAGAGCAAATCCAGGCCAAAAAGCATGGAATAAATGTACAAGTGTAAATGACAGCAGTGCATTGTTTTTCCAATTTTAAATTTGCTGTTGCAATGATAATATTCATTGATTTTCTGGGGAAAATACACACATTCAGCAAGAGAATAGTGAACATAACTTTTGTTTAACATTGTTAAGATAATATAGCCAAAACAATGGAGATTTTTTTTTACTGTGATATTATCTACTTGCCTATTCCATTTTCTAATTTTCCATTCAAGAATATCTGGTATTGCTTTAAATAAACACACACACACACACACACACACACACACACACGCACACACATATATATGCACATCTACCAATAGACTCATTTATGAAACATGGTAACTGTGATGATATTTTTCTTTCCTTTCCTCTTCTCTTTCATTGGCACAAAAGTGCAAAAGGAAGTCAATATTAATTCATAGAAACTAATAGTGTATCTTTAAAGCACCATCTTGGAATGGTGGTTCTGGTTATTAAAGGAAAACAGACTAGTGACACTACTTTTGTGTCAATACTGCAATATTCAACAGGATATACCCTATGGTTTCTTGTTTTAAACTGTTTTTTACATCTTTTTTCATGTTGTGGTCAAGGGAATTGACTAGCATAACCCATAGCAGCAGAAATACAAGTTAAAAACAATCTTGTGCTCATCCTAGAAATCAAGCTTGCCCAGGCAAGAAGATGTAAGGAACCTCCTGAGAAGCAATTAGCCAGAAGGAAAAATTTGGTAGAGTCTCACAAATTTGATTCATATTTATTGTGTTAGCATTGGACAGAAGGGTGCTTCTAAATGGTAGAATGTTTTTACTGTTTCCAAGTTTGTCCTCCCCATAAGTTCTGATGGGTAAAATGTAAAAAATAATTATGAATAAAATAAAATATCCAATAAAATAAAATAAAAGAGGAGGGAAAACAAATATTTGGCACATTGAGTATTGATGTATCAACACTATTGGTGTTGATGTATTCACCACCTGTGAAAGACAATTTACTATTCTGTTTCAGCATTCTGAACACCAAGAGAAAACAGCTGCACTGGTACTTAAGTGGTTATTTGTGGTCCTGCTGCCATTGTTAACATTAACAGCAGAAAAGAATTTTGATGCCCCAATGGCTTCAGACAGGAGAGTAAAAAAGTCACAGATACAACACGGCAAGACAGAAAACTAGATCATGGAGCACAGGTGAGTTACAGCCACTGGTTCTTGGAGCACTTAGTTTGTTTGATGCTGTTCTTAACTTTTATTTGGGATTCAAGTGTACATGTGCCTTTTTGCTATGCAGCTGAATTGAGTGCCAGGGGATGTGGCATACAGATTATTTTGTAACTCAGGTAACATGCACAGCACCTGCCAGTTTTCTGATGCTCTGCTTCACCGCAGCCTCCACCTCTTGCAGGCCCTGGTGTGTGCTGTTCCATTTTTTGCATCCGTATATACTCAACAGTTAGCTCCCACTTACAGGTGAAAATATATGGCACTTGGATTTCTGTCCTTATGTTAGTTCACCTAGGAAAATGGCCTCTTGATTTTTTCATGTTGTTGCAAAGTACAAGACCTCATCCTGTTTATAGCTGCCTATTCCATGGTGTATATGAACCACATTTTCTTTATCCACTCTGTATTGACGGGCAGTTAGGTTGGTTCCATACTTTTGCTATTGTCAATAGAACTCTGAAGAATATACACTTGCATGTGTCTTTAGGGTGGCAAAAATTCTATTCCTTTGGTTATACACTCAATAATGGGATTGTCGGGTCAAATGGTAGTTCTGTTCTAAGTTATTTGAGAAATCACCACAAAACTAACTTTTCAACATGGCTGACCTAATTTCCAGCAGCAGCAACATATAAACCATCTTCTTACTCCGCTACTTCACCAGCATCTGTTATTTCTTGACTTTTTAATAATAGCCATTCTTAGTGGCACAAGAAGTTATGTCATTGACAAATGCGAGTTTTGATTTGCGTTCTTAGCAGCATGAGAGGGTATCTCACTTGAGAAATGTGAGTTCTGATCTGCATTTTCCTA
>PVKP010017521.1:0-45968 GCA_004027715.1 Plecturocebus donacophilus | reverse complement strand
TTTTTTTTTTTTTTTTTTTTTTTTTGGAGAGACAGGGTTTCACCATGTTGGCCAGGATGGTTTTGATCTCTTGACCTCGTGATCCACCTGCCTTGACCTCCCAAAGTCCTGGGATTACAGGCATGAGCCACCATGCCCAGCCTCAGTTTCCTCTTCTATAAAATGGGAACACTAATTAATGCTCACCTTGAAAGATTGTTCAGTCATTCATACATATTTGTTGGGTACCTCCTGTGTGTCAAACTGTTTCAGTCCATAATCCAGTGAGGAAGATAGACGTGAATCCAAGAGTAACTGAAAAAATGTAACATTGCACCTGTGGTGAGTCACAGAGGAGAGGTATATGAGAAAGTGTGTGAGAGTATGCAACAGGTGAGGGCATTATATAATTTGTTGTTGCAAACAGAACATTTTTGAGAGTGAAAGAGGGTGGTGTTAATTGTGCTGGAACAACAAGCTAAGTCAGAACTTCCTGGGCAAAATTTCTTCACTATCCCAGTCTTACCCACCTTTACTGTAAGAGGGAAGGTTGGGAAAGGCTTCCCTGGGGAAGGGAAGAAGAAAATGAGATCTATGGAGTGAGTCAGGATCCCTAGGCAGAAAGAGGAAGAGTGAGTATTTTAGGCCAAGAGAGCAAACAGCAGTGCAAGACACTAAGGCAGGACGGGGCATGGAGCCTGCAGAGGACAGAGGGAAGGTCAGTGTGATGAAGATGGGAGGGATGTGTGGCTTTGAACATAGGGCCCTTGCTTACTAGTTTGCCCTGTAGGTGTTAAGAAATGTAGGCTATACCACGGTGAATTTAAGGTAGAGGTAGCTGGGCATGGTGGCTCGTGCTTGTAATTCTGGTGTTTTGGGGGGCCGAGATGGGTGGATCACATAAGGTCAGGAGTTCGAGACCAGCCTGGCCAATATGGTAAAACCCTGTCTCTACTAAAAATACAAAAATTAGCTAGGCATGGTGGTGGGTGCTTTTAAGCCCAAGCTACTCAGGAGGCTGAGGTAGGAAAATCATTTGAACCCAGGAGGCAGAGGTTGCAGTGAACTGAGATTGCACCATTGCACTCCAGCTTGGGTGACATAGTCAGACTCTGTCTCAAAAAAAAAAGGCCAGGCATGGTGTCTCGTGCCTGTAATCCCAGCACTTTGAGAGGCTAAGGTGGGCAGATCACTTGAGGTGAGGAATTCGAGACCAGCTTGGACAACATGGTGAAACCCCGTCTCTACTAAAAATACAAAGAAATTAGCTGGGCGTGGTGGTGCATGCCTGTAATCCCTGCTACTCGAGAGGCTGAAGCATGAGAGTCGCTTGAACCTGGGAGGTGGAGGTTGCAGTGAGATGAGATCGCACCACTGCACTCCAGCCTGGGTGACAGAGCGAGACTCTGTCTCAATAAATAAATAAATAAATAAGAGGAATTGCAAGACCAGACTTGCAGCTTTAAAGATCAGTCTGGTTGCAAGATAGAATGGATTAGCATTGAGTAGTAGTTCTGGCCTTGGCCTTCCAAGGGAAACTTTTAAACAATATTAAAGCCTGGGCGTCACCCACAGATACCCTGATTTAATTAGTTTAGGTTGGCTCCCTAGGTTATTAAGTGTGCCAGGATTGAGATTCACTGTAGAAGAGGTGTGAATATGGGAAAGAATAATTTACAAGGCTATGGCAGTAGCCCAGGTAAGAAGCGATGGAATAGGTTCATGGCAGTAGGTTTCTAATGCAGTGATTCTCAAACTGCAGTGGATTTCAGAATCCCCTTGAAGGCTTATTTATTTATTAGAGATGGTCTCGCACTGTTGCCTAGGCTAGAGTTCAGTGGTGCAATCATAGCTCACTGCAGCCTTGATCAGCTTTCATCTCCTAGGCTCATGTAATCCTGCCACTTCAGCTTCCTGAGTAGCTGGGACTACAGGCATGCACCACCATGGCTATTTTTTGTTCGTTTTTATTTTCAGTAGAGACAGGATCTCTGTTGCTCAGGCTGGTCTCAAATTCCTGGGCTAAAGCAATCCTCTCTCCTTGGCCTCCCAAAGTGCTGGGATTATAGGTGTGAGCCACTGCACCTGACCATGGAAACTTTTTTTTTTTTTTGAGATAGAGTCTCCCTCTGTTGCCCAGGCTGGCGTGCAGTGGTGCCGTCTCAGCTCACTGCAACCTCCATCTCCCAGGTTCAAGCAAATCTCCTGCCTCAACCTGAGTAGCCAGGATTACAGGCTCGCGCCACCAGCTAATATTTTGTATTTCTAGTAGAGACAGGGTTTCACCATGTTGGCCAACCTGGTCTTGAACTCCTGACCTCGTTACTGCCCTTAATTTAGTAGTCATGGGTGGGGCCTGAGAATTTGCATTTCTGACAAATTACCTGGAGGTGCTAGTTGCTAGTTTAGGGATCACACTTGGCATCTAGTGGGTAGTAGTCAGGGATGCTGCTGAATGTCAGACAGCCCTTTTGCTGATCACTGATTGAGCAAAAAACCATCAGATGTGCTGGATAACACATCAATGAGATTTGGTAGGAGATTGTCTATGGAGCTAGGGCTAAAGGATAACTCCAGGATTCTTACGGTTTTCTGAATTTTGCAACTAAATGACGAGTGGCACTATTCATTGATATTCAGGAGACAGTCATTCGGACCTGAAGATGGTGAAATCAAAGCTGCACATGTATTTGAGGGTTACCTTTGAAACAGCTAAGTGGATATATCAAGCAGGACACACATGTGGAACTTGGAAGTGAAGATCATTACAGGTATAATCTTGGAGATCATTAAACCCGGGACTTATCAATGGCATCAATCAGTTCTCTTTTCTTTTACTCTTATGTTTGGTGTCAAAACTCTGGCCTCTTTTTCTTGGTCCTACCCAGGAGCCATGATCTTTCAGCCTCAGCACCTTGCTGCGAGCTCTCCTTGGGAGGCTGCCTCACCCTCCTCCTTCAGCTTTTACCTCCTGCTCCTCCTTTGGGTCCCACCTCTGAGGCTTGGTCATGTGCGGCATTAGCAAGCAGGCACGTGTGTTTCCTTCTGAAGCACAAATAAAAGCTATGAATATGTATCTGTGGGATTATTTGCTAAATGGCCATTTATTCTGCAAGATTCTAAGTTGCCTGCAGTGACTGGAGAACCCACTGTTGCATCCCCACAGATCAGCTCAATGTCTTACACTTACGGAACCGTCAAAGACAGCTGTTAAATGTCCAGTGGGTCAGTTAGGGAGATGGTTGTTGTTAAAACTGTGATGAGTTCTCAGGGAGAAGCAGTTACCTTTTTGAAGCAGTTGTTGATATTTATTTAGTAATGATATTTAATTTCCTGGGACGGGGGTGTGTGAACCAGCAACAGCGCCATCTGGTGGAAGCAAGCGATGCAACAACCATTATCTTGAGGACTAGGCTCAGGGTTGTTAAAATAGCATTGCTCTGGGAGAAAAGATTCAGTTTTTTAAGGTTAAAAATATGGGTAAAATTCGTTAGAGAGAAGATAGAATTTCTTTTGAGACAGTTAGTTGGAAAAATTGGATAATTATTGGAAGTAGTGTTCAGTTTTCAAAGAAGAGAGAAACCTTCAAGTCACTGTAATTAAGAGGAGTTTATTGAAAGAACACATGGAATGAGGAGGTTAGAGATCTCCACCCAAAACCAGCATTTCAGAAAACAGAAACAGGCAACAATCTGGCAGAGTGTGGTGGCTCATGCCTACAGTCCCAGCACTTTGGGAGGCCACTGTGGAAGGATCGTTTGAAGCTAGGAGTTTAAGAACAGCCTGGGCAACATAGTAAGACCCCCATTTCTGTTAAAAAAAGAAAAAAAAAAAAAGGAAAAGAAAAGTAAAAATGTTAACAGGCAAAGAGCTAGGCTTCTCAGAAACTGATGGGTATTTTGGAACTGACTGGCCAACCAGGATATTGCTCATCTCTGGCTGGTTGTGTTGCAGCCTTGTTGGTGGCAGGTGCAGACCCTCAGTCAGTCACTTTCTCCTTTGTTGCTCTTCCATCAAGGGCCCCCTTCTCCTGCCCAGGCACTGTGTTACTAATACGGTGATGGGAGTGGCAGGGTTTGCATCTATGACAGCGGGGAGGCATGAGAGTATACTCATCATTTTGTTGTTTTTCTTAGTTTGTTTCTAATGTCTATTGTTGGGGAGAAAGATAAATTCTTCCCTACCCTCTTGGGATCTTCACCTGGGTCTAAGAATTAAATCATTATAAGACAGGTTAACAGGAGAAAAATATGAGTTCTATTGATTTTTACATGTATATGGAGACCCTCAGGAGACAGCAGAAGACCCAAATAAATGGACAAAGCAGAAAGCTTTAATACTTTTTAGACCATAAATTCATGGTCTAAATTCATGAAGAATTTTTAGAAACCATAAATTCATTTAGAAACCATAAATTCATGAAGAAACCATAAATTCATTTAGAAACCATAAATTCATGAAGAACTGGCAAGACAAAGTGGTTGGGGCCACTGGCAGTAAATTGTGGAAATTCACTAGGGAGGCATAAAGATAGAGGAAGATAAGGGATAATTTAGTAAGTTTATTTGTACAGCTCCATTGTAGCATCCATTCCCAGTCAATGGTGATGAGTTATTTTCTTATTCTGGTACAGGGAAGGCACCTTTCTCAAAGAAATCTTTATGGATTACAACAGGTAGAAGAGGGCAGTTCACATAGCCGTTTCCTGCATCTGCTGTTTCTCAAGTGACTGTAGCTCAAAATAAGTGACATGCCATATCAGCAGATTTTGGGGTGACATGGCCTGTTTCACTATGATAATAGGAAAGAAATCTGACTTTTAAACTCGGAATTAGAAAACACAAACTTCAACTATGTCTCACAATTTATGTGACCGATTTCATATTCTTTCACATCTATCTCATATTTTCTCATATTTTCCTCATAAATCTTCCCCTGGAATATTAGGGAAATTTTGAAATGACTTGGGGGCATCCTATAATTTGAAAAGGAGAGAGATACTCTCTCCAATTCTCTCCCTGCCTGCCTCAGTATATGCAGCTCTCCTCTGCTTCTTTTTTTTAATTTGAGATGGAGTCTCACTCTGTCACCCAGGCTTGAGTGCAGTGGTACACAATCTTGGCTCACTGTAACCTCTGACTCCTAGGCTCAAATGATTCTCCTGTCTCAGCCTCCCAAGTAGCTGAGATTACAGGTGCATGCCACCATGCCCAGCTAATTTTTGTATTTTTAGTAGAGATGAGGTTTCACCATATTGGCCAGGCTGGTCTCAAGATGAACTCCTGACCTCGTGATCCACCTGCCCTGGCCTCCCAAAGTGCTGGGATTATAGGCGTGAGCCACTGCGCCCGACCAACTCTCAACTCTTAGTAGCTTAAGACAACAGGGATTTATTTCTTGTGCTTACTGCTTGTCCATCTGTATCACCTTCCCTCCAGGACCCAGTTTAATGGAGCACACACAGAAAAAGGTGCTGGTCACTAGGGCCAAAAGAACAATGGCTCTGGAAGGTTTTTCATGAGCAATTCAGTGTTCTAGTCTTGGAGCAATACATCTGATTTCTACTGTTAAATCTATGGCCAGAACTAATCATGTTGTCCCACTCACCACAAAGCCATATGCAGCCCCTCTTTCCTGTACTCAGGAAGGAGGAATGGGAAGTATTTGGTGAACAGAAGTAATGACTTCAACAATTGGTACTATCAGTTCACAGTTGCAATCGAAAAAGAAAAAAAGCGAAATAGAAAAAGGACAATTGAAAGTACTTGCTTTCTCATCCATGAAAAAAGTTGATCAAAGCCTCTACACCAAAGAACGCCTGATAAGAAATTGTACATGCTGTTCTTTGTGAAAACCAATGGTTGCTTTGGGCTTCTTTCTTTTTTTTTTTTTGAGAAGGAGTTTCCCTCTTGTTGCCCAGGCTGGTGCAATGGCACTGTCTCGGCTCACCACAACCTCTGCCTCCCGGGTTCAAGCGATTCTCCTGCCGCAGCCTTCCAAGTAGCGGGGATTACAAGCATGTGCTACCATGCCCAGCTAATTTTGTATATTTACTAGAGACAGGATTTCTCCATATTGGTCAGGCTGGTCTCGAACTCCCAACCTCAGGTGATCCACCTGCCTTGGCCTCTCAATGTACTGGGATTACAGGCATGAGCCACCATGCCCGGCCTGCTTTGGGCTTCTTATAGCAGTTAAGAGTGTATCAGTAAGCCTCCATGGCCTTCAAATGTTAAAGGCTTTCATCCCCCCTTTAAGAAAATATATAACTAATTAAATAAAAAAGAAGGGAAAAAGAACAAGAAAAATAACCACTGGTGTTTCTGAAAAGTGGTTGTGAGATACTTGACTGTCAGTGCCTTCTAAATACATACCATGAAAACCTCACATTCCTATGTCATTTTGTGATGGTGTGGAAGGTACATTGCCTACCAGCAACCCTTGTAAATATCTGTGGATTTGAATTTCACAAATTGAATCCTAGACTGCTGAAGGCTTTGCTGCTAATGTCAAAGGGCTGGGGGCAACTACCACCAAACCACATGTGGGAGACTTTTTAGATGAGGAGATAGGAAATTCCTAAGAAAAGTTTTTTTATAAAAGGCTTTCTAAGACTGGCTCTTTAGAGAAGCAGATTTTACATGTGTAATGGTGCAAAGTCCTAGCCACTAAGATTTCTCCACTCACAGAAAAGAATGATGCAGGTTCTGTTCACATAGGGCATAAAACATGCCCTTGCCAAGCGGGTCAGCAGGGCACAGGGATGAGTTCCTCCTGATAGCACAGATTGGCTCCGATCTACTCAATTCTGTGGAATCACAGTGCCCTACGACAGATTTCAGTTTCTGGAAAAGGAAGGGCCACCTTCAGGGTAACTGCTGTTCACCTTCTCTTAGATTAAGGTTAAGAACGAGCAGCCATTTGTGGGTACTGGCATGAGGTGTTGCTAGCTACCCACACGTCAGCTCCAGGAAACGGCAGCATTTCCCATGCTTCTTACCCGGGGGCCCTGAGTAGGAATGAAAGTTAGCGATTCTTAGGGGCATACTGAGAGCTACCAACAATACCTCTCACAAATCCCTCCCCCAGACATAAGGGGTCCCCCATGCCTTTGATGTATTTGGGAGCTGTGCTGTGTGTGTTCTGTTTGGCTCCCCAGTGGAGAATAATAACAGTAACAACAGTGTAATAATACAACCCAGATGTCAGCACAGACCCTCTGTTTTCTGTCTTCCCTGAGATTTCTGTATCTCCTCAGGGATCACTATCAGTTCAGGCCTGGCTCCTGGTTTCCACTTGAGGGAAAACTCACTCCGTATTCTCACCGTAACCTCACATCTCCTATGCCAGTTCCTTTCTCTGTGCCCCATGCTCAACCAAATGCCATACTCATCCCCTTTTCCTTGAATTATATGAAAAAAAAAAAAAAAAAAAAGCCCCTCGTGGGGCCTTTATGTGTAACAGTCTTCACAGCACATTTGAGAACACAAATAGGGGTTTATATCCTAGCAGAGCAGATATTGTCAATGGAAAATGGAAACAAAACAAAATACAAAACTCAGTCTTCAGCCACCATGGTGTAGCTTGGCTATCGTCTTTTGCTCTCTCCTTTACTTGTGGAGTCCCCCTCACCTACCCTCATAAATGGATATAGACACTACATCAATCTACTTACATATCCAAGGGCAAACTAACGAGCTCTTGCTCTGACAGCCCATCGACTCAGGGTCTCATCCCTTCCTGCCTACCAGTCTCTGTGACTGAAAGGGGCCCATACAGAGACTAATTTTCCCAGGGATGTAACTGATGTCCTTCTCCTGTTCTTTTACCTTGGGAGGCAGATTTGATTATGGTCAGCTTTGATTCAAAGCAAAGTTTTTTTTTTTTTTCCTCCATTAGGAGAATAATAATGTAACTGAATGTTGTGAGGTGCTGATTGTTCTCTGCTTCACAATAGTATCACTTATTACTGATATCTTTTTCTGCCCCCAGAGGTTACTGAAGCATGTAGCATATACAGTAGACACAGGGCCCTGATAATACAATTACTAAATTCTCCAAGGTCGAGGGCTTGGTCTTAAGTTATGTGATTCCTGATCCTTGCCTTCTTCCTGCTAGGAAGGCCCAACTAATTTCACAATCTTTGTCAGTAAACGATATTAAAGGAGGTGCCGGAAGAGAAGAAGATGATGTCTTTTGGGAAAAGGCTGAAATCATATTGTGAAAATCCTTCCTGCTGTTCTTCCTATGGGAGGGGAAGGACTTTGGACTTGTTTCTCTTCTTTTCCCTTACATTTGAGGATGTCAGAACCGTCTGTTCCCTCATCTACACATGATTAGATGCTGACAATGACCTCTTGTCTTAAAATTGATTACTATTAGACCAGCAGAGTGGTATTAATCAAATGAGCAGGAATTTGTAGGAAAGGCATGGCTTAACTAGGAGAGGGAATGCCAGGGAGAAACCTGCATTTCCCACTATTTTTTTTTCTTTTTTTGAGACACAGTTTCACCCTGTCGCCCAGGCTGGAGTACAATGGTGCGATCTCAGCTCACTGCAACCTCCGCCTCCCTGGTTCAAGCGATTCTTGTGCCTCAGCCTCATGAGTAGCTGGGATTACAGGCATGTGCCACCATGCCCAGCCAATTTTTGTATTATTAGTAGAGATGGAGTTTCACCATGTTGGCCAGGGTCAGTCTCAAACTCCTGGCCTCAGGTTATCTATCCACTTTGGCCTCCCAAAGTGCTGGGATTATAGGCATGAGACACCACCACCTTCGGCCATTTCCCATTATTTTGTTGATAAAGACATTTGGATTTCCCTGCGTTAGGCAGATGTGGAAGAAGATGGAAGGAGAGAAAGCCTTCCTGTCAATATCTCCCAAAAGGCCTGGCCAGTGGGTGAGCAGATCTCAGTTACAAAAGACTATTGATTGAAATTTCTAAGAAAAGGCCTGGGGAGGAGATACCAGAAGGCCAAGTTGAAGCTGGATTTTCATATCACATACTGTATAGAGAAAGACGCTCTCAGGACCACCAGTGAGCCAAAGAATGCAATCCAGTTGGATGCCTGCCACACGTTGGAGACCAAGGGTCCTACCATGTTGGCAGAGGAGAAGAAGGAGCAACCACCAGAAAGGGAATGTCAGAGTTGCTGTCAGCAGTTTGTGGTTTCCCTAATAAGTTAATGTTGCCCCTCTCTCTCTCACCCATTGACTGAAGCTTTGGGGTAGGCACAGGTTAGAGAATTGGAGAGAAGAAAGGGAGTAGGCAATAGTGAGAAAGTAGATTTTGCCTTTAGTAACATGCTGGAAACAGTTCATTCTTGAGAATTTTTTAATTTTGTAAATTTCTTAAATTTTTGAGACAGGGTCTCATTCTGTTGCCCAGGCTGAGTGAGCTCACTGCAGCCTTGACCACCTGGGCCCAAGAAATCCTCCCACCTCAGCCTCCTGAGTAGCTGGGACTACAGGTGTGTACCACCACACCCAGCTAAATCTTATGTAGAGATCCGGTCTCACTCTGTTGCCCAGGCTGGTCTCAAACTCCTGAACACAAGCAACCCACCTGCCTTGGCCTCCCAAAGTGCTGAGATTACAGGAGTGAGCCACCACACCTAGCCCATTCTTGGGAATTTTGTTAGTTGTTGGTAGGCTGACTCAGCCAGGGTGGGAGTATTCAATATGGCACTCCATGCACAATGGGAATCAGCAAATGCTACAAACTAGGGCCTTTTAATTGTTTCTCTCCCAGAGAGCTGGTTTAAAGCACATCACTGCTTTCTCTCCACCCAAGCATTTGCTCTTGGGAGACAGTAAGAGCCTGAGGTGGCAACTCATCACCTGTTTTAATAACCAAAGGGAATTGAAGCAATTTAACATTAGACTGAAATATAACTAGGGAATTTTCTCCTCACCAAGAAGAGGGAGGTCAACAAAACAAAATTGTTTCAGTTGTGAGAAAAAATACTATTCTGTATTTTTACTTCAGTGGATTGCTATGCCTCTATTATGGATTGAATTGTGTCTCCCAATTCAAAAGATATGTTGAAGTCTAATTCCTAGACCCTAAAACTGTATTTGGAAATATTGTTTTTATGGAGATAATAAAATTAAAATTAAGTCATTAGGCCCTGATTCAATATAACTGGTGTCCTTATAAAAGGAGAAACTTGGATACAGAGACAGACACACACCAAGAAAAGACAATGTAAAGACACATGAAGAGAAGATGTCATATGACCGAGTGATGCATCTGTAAATCAAGGAATGCCAAAGGTTGCCGGCAACCTCCAGGCACTAGGACAAACAGGAAGATGCTCCTTTAGAGTATCAGAGAAAACGTGGCCCTGATAACCTTGATCTTGAACTTCTAGTCTCCAGAAATGTGAGATAGTACGTTTCTGTTGCTTTATGCTAGTTTTTGGCACTTGTTATGGCAGTTCTAGGAAGCAAATATGGCCTCCAAAATCCAAAATCCAATTACAATGTACATATCATCATATCATTGACTGATTACAATGTGTGTGGTGTGTGCCAAGTGCCTTGGTTTTTTTTTTTTTTTTGTTTTTTTTTTTTTTTTGGACTTGGAGTCTTGCTTTGTTGCCCAGGCTGAAGTGCAATGGCACGATCTTGGCTCACTGCAATCTTCGCCTCTTGGGTTCAAGTGATTCTCCCACCTCAGCATCCTGAGAAGTTGGGGTTACAGGCACCTGCCCCTGTGCCTTGCTAATTTTTGTATTTTCAGTTGAAACGGAGTTTCACCATATTAGCCAGGCTGATCCTCTAACTCCTGATCTCAGGTGATCCTCCCACTTCAGCCTCCCAAAGTGTTGGGATTACAGGTGTGAGCCATCGTGCCTGGCAGTGCCTTGTTTTCATTATGGGACTTCATCCTTAAAGAAGCCCTGTAAGGATGAAGCTTTCATTGGTGTTTGGAAGAGAGCATCATAAAATCTTGCAGGGAAACAACAGCCTCAAACAACTCAGAATGAGTCATGGGGAACTGTCAATAGATTTCTCAAGGCAGACCTTGAAGAGTTATCATTCTGTCCATTCCCATGCAGGACTCTAAATTCACTAAAAAACTGGAAATGTATCTCTTGGCCTAAGGGAGAGGACAGTAGACAGGGAGATGATCATGGGCTACTCAAGAAACAGGATAATCTCAGGCAATTTGCAATTGATGCAGGGTGGTGTAACTCTTAGGTGTTGAGTACTCCCAGGAGAAATGGGCTTAGATACATAGCTGGCTGGATGTTCCAGGTACCCTGGGCCAAATGCTTCTGGCTAAATGGTTTAGCAAGAATAAGAAACCAGGGGCACAGAGCAGAACCAAGTGGAGAAAGAAAAGTATTCTAAAAAGCCAGTCAGAGAGGTTGTGAAATGGTAGCAGGGCTGTGAGTGAAGTCAGATGGAGGGTGGGGGGTTGTGGATGAGCAAATTTTTGTCATAATTCTTGAGTGCAGAGACCAGAAGGATTACTCAGCAGGCCAACAAATATGGGGTCGGCTGTTTCTAATCTACTACACCCAGCTTGTTTTGCTTTGACTTAAGTCTTGAAGTTCTAAAGCTCATGACTTAAAATCTGGATAAAGGTCAAGGGTTTCAGTTCCATGCCAACTTTTGGGGTCAAAGTATCTGAAGTGAAAAGAGTTTTCATGCCTGCCAGAAGACAGTGGCAACAGCAAGGGTGTTCTGCCTTGGAGAGTATTTTGCTATAATGAGGATGACAGTGGAACCTTGGAAGTGGCAGAACTTACTCTCATAGTTCAAAGATTTTGGTCTTTATATGGGTGGAGAAGTTCTAGGTGATTACCGTGTTTTCCTCAGTTGATCTCTGATTCCTGAATAAATCTCACATTTTAGACCCATGAAAAGTCATTATTTATTTACTGTCTCTTTTATGCTGTGCTTTATGTGAACTGCTGGGGACATAAGAACAAAAATGTGCTTTTAAAAAATTATTTATTTATTTATTTATTTATTTTTTAGTCTGGGCACGGTGGTTCATGCCTGTAATCCCAGCACTTTGGGAAGCCAAGGTGGATGGATCACCAGAGGTCAGGAGCTTGAGACCAGCCTGGTTAACACGGTGAAATCTCTGTCTCTATTAAAAATACAAAAAATTAACTGGGCATGGAGGCAGGTGACTGTAATTCCAGTTATTCAGGAGGCTGAGGCAGGAGAATCACTCGAACCTGGGAGATAGATATTGTAGTAAGCCAAGATTGCACCATTGCACTCCAGCCTGGGTGACAAGAGCCAAACTCTACATCAAAAAAAAAAGGAAAAAAGTAAATGCACTTTTTGCTGTCAGTAAAAGTTAAGCAAAAGTCTTGTTGAGAGACTGATATTTAAATAACTATTATAATGCAATGTAAAAATTACTACAAGAGTTATGAACGTAGTGCTCAGGAAGCTTAGAGGAAGGAGAAACCAACTCCTTAGTGATGGGAAATGGGCTGTCAAGGAAGGCTTCATGGAGGTTGTATGATTGTAGGATAAGGGCCCATGTAGTAGGTTGACAGGGTCCTCATGTGCCAGGTGGAAGGAAGCCATTTAAGTCTTTTCAGCTGTGCAGTAGCATGATTACATGTGCATTTTAGAAAAATCTCTATGGCAGCAATGTGGAGGATGAAGTGACAAAAATAGACACTTTGGTTCATTTTGTTCTAAATGCCAACTTTACCTTTAACTGTGTACACAGCTTACTGACTATACTCAAGCTACTAAATACATATTTGGAAATCCTGTGTCACATGCTGCTACTAGCTTTGTCACTGATTCAGCATATACTTATCCTCCAGTGTGACGGGATTGTGTATGGAAACAGGTAAGACTGATGAATACTAGGCTGTGTTCAAGTGTACAGTCTTATGATTACCACCAATACTGTGGGCTCTCCCTCTTTTAGATGAATTTTTCTATCATATCTTTGGCTTTACAAAATACATTAACATAATTTCATAACTGATCACTTGGAACATGGTCATTTGGTGTTAAGCATTCTATCTGGCAAAATGAAAAATAAGATGGTAAGAGTTATCCTACAAAAATCCTAATGTTCTTAAGTTACCGCTGAAAATTCTTTTTCTAGTAATTTAGAAAAAAGTTCCCATTTTCTTGTAGAAATAAGCCAATTAAAGGGAAAAATTTTAAATAAAAATATATTTTTAATGATGAATTATATTAAAATTTATTTCCTGTTTTACCCTACATTCTATAAGCCTGATTCTCGAACTTCATTTGGTGTGTACCAGAATCACCATGTGCACTTGTTAAACAGAGGTCTGTGTTCCACCCCCAGAGTTTCCGATTCAGTTCGTGGAATCGGAGAATTGGCATTTTTGAGAAGTTCCCAGGGGATGCTGAGGCTGCTGGTCCAGGAACCATACACTGAGAACTATTGTTCTGAAATAATAACAGTTAATTTTTGTTGGGCACTTTCTGTGTTTTGTGTTCCAAATACAGGCTGAGTATCCCTTATCTAAAATGCTTGGGGCAAGCTGGGTGCAGTGAGTTATTCCTGTAATCTCAGCATTCTAGAAGGCTGGGGCACGAGGATTGCTTGAGACCAGGAGATTGGGACCAGCCTAGGCAACATAGCAAGACCCTGTTTCTACACAAACACACACAAAAGTTGCCAGGCATGGCAGCATATGCCATAGTCCTAGCTACTTGGGAGGCTGCGGGAGAAGGATCATTTGAAACCAGGAGTTCGAGACTAGCCTTGGGCTAGTCTCAAACATAGTGAGACCCCATTTCTACAAAAAATTTTTTAAAAATTGGCCAGGCTCGGTGGTTCACGCCTGGAGTCCCAGCACTTTGAGAGACTGAGGCAGGTGAATCACTGGAAGTCAAGAATTCAAGACCAGCCTGGCCAACATGGTGAAATTCCATCTCTACTAAAAATACAAAAATTAGCTGGGCAGTAGTGTCAGACACCTGTAGTCTCAACTACTTGGAAGGCTGAGTCTGGAGAATCGCTTGAACCCAGGTGGTGGAGGCTGCAGTGAGCCAAGATTGTGCCACTGCACTCCAGTCTGGGTCACAGAGTGATACCCTATCTCAAAAAAACCCAACAAAACAAAAAAAACCTCAAAAAACCAAAAACAAACACAAAAATTAGCTTGGCATGGTGGTGCATTCCTGTAGTTTTATATACTTGGGAGGCTGAGGCAGAATTGCTCAAGCCCAGGAATTCAACGTTAGAATGAGCTATAATCTCACTACTGCACTCCAACGTAGGCCACAGAGCAGGACCCTTAAATGAAAACAAAACCAAAACCAAAATTCTTGGGACCAGAAGCGTTTCAGATTTTAGATTTTTTTGGATTTTGAAATATTGGCATGTATATAATGAGACATCTCAGGGATAGGACCCAAGCCTAAACATAAAATGCATTTATGTTTCACATATACCTTGTATACATAGCCTGAAGGTAATTTTATGTAATATTTTAAATAACTGTGTACTTGTCAACATGAAGTCAGATGTGGAATTTTCTACTGTGGTGTCAGGTCAATGCTCAAAAAATTGCAGATTTTGGAGAATTTCAGATGTTTGGATTAAAGGTGCTCATCCTGGACCTCACTTCTAGTAGCTCTTTTAATCCTCATGGCAATGCTAGGACACAGGTGTTTTTAGTATCATATTATTACAAATGAAGAAAGTGAGACTTGAGAAATAAGACAACACACTCCAGGTCACTCAGCCAATTAGTGTTGGGCAAGAATTGAACCCAGATTGATATGTGAAGACTTGCTGTGATTCTCCTATGGGTGAATTTTTTTTTTTTTTTTTTTTTTTTTGGAGATAGGGTCTTGCTCTGTTACTCAGGCTGGAGTGTAGTGGTGCGATCTCAGCTCACTGCAGCCTCTGCCTCCCAGGTTCAAGCAATTCTGCCTCAGCCGCCTGAGTAGCTGGAACTACAGGCGTGTGCCGTTATGCTTAGCTAATTTTTGTATTTTTAGTAAAGACAGAGTTTAACCATGTTGGCCAGGTGGGTCTCGAACTCCTGACCTCAGGCGATCCACCCGCCTTGGCCTTCCAGTGTTGGGATTATAGGAGTGAGCCACCACACCCAGCCCCTATTGGTGAATTTTTATTTCCCAAGTGTGACACCTATTCAGAGACTTTGGAACCCTGAGAACATTTTGTTGGTGTGTTTTGTGACTAATATTGCCTTGTTCTGAGATGAATGTTGTTCTTTGAAAAAACGTTTGTATTTTTAGATAGAAATGTACTTCATCCCCAGTGAATATTTCTGATTTTAGAGAAATTGCCAAACCTGCTGACTCATAACAAAAATAAAGAGCATCTACTATTCAGTTTATGGCTTTTTGTTTTGGGAGGTGGTAGGAGGAAGGCTAGATTACCACCCACTATAGATCATTTTCTTTTCATTTTATTTTAATGCCATTTACAGTAGTGTATATGGAGGTGGTTTTGAGAGCTTTGCAGAGATTATTTTTTCAGTAGTACAGATGGCTCTGATAAATATTTAAGGCATCTTGGGAAACGAGAATACGATCCTGACTCAAGGGAAATTGGTCATGTAAATCACTTTGTTTCAAGTGCTTTGGCCTCTGAGCATCTCAAATGGACACATACTTTATTGGCTTATTAACTCATTGCTGGAGTCACTGAAGGCCCAAACTACAACTTCATGCCTGACCACACACCGAGGCTTTTTTATTGCTTCATTTTCTGGCTTTCTGCCTATTCTACTCTCCCTACCAATAACCATATGAGTGTAATGTCCAGCACACTAACTTATTCCTTCTCTCTCCCCACCACACACACACACACATGCACACACACACACACACACACACACACACACACACACACAGCATTTTGCATGGATATGTTAAGTCAGACAAATTTCTCTGTTCTGAAGGCTTATCTCTGTAGAGAACCTTACCATGTCAATGTTGCATTCAGTTTTTTTTTTTTTAATCTTTCTTTCTCACCCAGGCTGGAGTGCAGTGGCACGATCTCGGCTCACTGCAACATCCACCTGTCGAGTTCAAGCGATTCTCCTGCCTCGGCATCCTGAGTAGCTGGGATTATAGGTGCCCACCATTGCACCCGGCTAGTTTTTGTATTTTTAGTAGAGGAAGGGTTTCACCATGTTGGCCAGGCTGGTCTCGAACTCCTGACTTTGTGATCTGCTCGCATTGGCCTCCCAAAGTGCTGGGATTACAGGTGTGAGCCACCACGCCTGGCCTATTTTACTTATTTTTCTTGTTTATTGCTTTCTCTTTCCACAAGCTCTATGAGCAGAGACATTTTTATCTATGTCATTTATGGCTATATTCTCAATGTCTATAGCAGTGCCCAACACATTACGGTCATTAAAGAAAAGCCGGTTGGGTGAATTCAGAAATAACTTAGTAAATAGATGAAGCATGTTGGTTTAATATTCATCATCAGAACTTAAAAACAGTTTAAAGAACCTCGACTGAGTTTTGTACAATGAGTAGTGATAAGATGGGACAGAAGTAATTCTTTTGTATCTCTGGGGCTTCCCGTTTCATAAGGAAAATAGAATAATATGTGTTTACACATGCTCTGTTCAATATCTGAAGAGTATATATCATCAGTATAGAAAATAGGCAACATATGTTAAAGGGAAATTTTGTAAAAATTCTAGATGATTTTTAAGGTATGTATGGTTTAATCAATTGTTTATATGCTATTTTCTTCTCTTAAAATGAAATAATGTGAATGAAAAAAATAAACTTTACGGTATTTTATAAGTAGTTTCTGAAAAATTCAGACAACAAAATTGTCTCTAACATAAGCCAAAAACAATATAAAATTTAATCACGACATGGATTCAGAAAGACAAAATCACTGCTCATCATATCACAAGGAATCCAAGCAACTGAGGTGTTATCATTTATCTATTGCTGCATAACAAATTGCCCTAAAGTTTAGCAGCTTAAAACAACAACAATGTATTGTTTCATAGACTTCTGGGGATGAGGAATCCAGAAGCAGAGTCATTGGGTGGTTCTGGCTCAAACTGTCTGTATTCGTTTACTAGGGCTGCTGTTATAGACTACAACAGTGCAGGCGCCTTAAATAACAGAAATATGCATTCTCAGAGTTCTGGAGGCCAGAAGTCCAAGACCAAGGTTTCCTCTGAGGTCTTTGTACTTGGGTTGCAGATGCTTGTCCTCTTGCTCCCTCTTCACATGGTTGTCCCTCTGTGCACATGCACCCCTGTGTCTTTTTGAGTGAAAATTTGTAAATATTCCAGTCATATTAATTTTTTTTTTTTTTTTGAGATGGAGTCTTGCTCTGTCACCCAGGCTGGAGTACAGTGGCACAATCTTGGCTCACCACAGCCTCTGCCTTCCAGGCTCAAGTGATTCTCCTGCCTCAGCCTCCCAAGTAGCTGGGATTACAGGCGTGTGCTACCACGCCTGGCTAATTTTTGTATTTTTAGTAGAGATATGGTTTTGTCATGTTGCACTGGTCTCGAACTCCTGGTCTCAAGTGATCAACCTGCCTTGGCCTCCCAAAATGCTGGGATTGCAGGTGTAAGCCATTGCGCCCAGCCCCAGTCAGATAAAATTTTAATCTCACTTTAACTTAATCACCTCTTTGAAAGCCCTATCCCCAAATATAGTCACCTGAATAGGGCCAAGCTGTATGGCCTCATTTAACCTTAATTACTTCTTTAGAGGCTCTATCTCCAAATACATCCACATTCTGAGGTGGTGGTGGTGGTGGGGATAGGATGTCAACATGTGAATTTAGAGGGGCACAATTTAGCCCATAGAAGCCTGTCATAAGGTTGTAGTCAGCTGTCAGTTGGGGCTGCAGTCTTATCTGATGGGTAACTGGAGAAGGATGGGCTTCCCAGCTCACTCGTGGTTGTTGGCAGGCCTCAGTTTCTTCTGGCTGGAGGCTTTATTTCTTGCCACGTGGGCTTCTCCACAGGCTGTCCAGATTACCTCATGACATAGCAGCTGGCTTCCCCAAAAGCATGGGGTGGGGGTTGGGGATGGGATAAGAGACAGGGAACCCAAGACAAAACACACAGTCTTCTTATAACTTAGGTTTAGAAATAATATATCAGTACCTCTGCCACATTCTATTGGTCATACACACTAATGCTGGTAAAACGTAGGAGTGAACCATACAGGGGGAAATGGGGTCATTGGTGGTCATCTTTGAGGCTGGCATTGTGGTCACTACGGAGGTTTTTAGCAACAAAAATAATGTCTTAGGAAGATTAATGTGCCTCAATTGTGAAAAGTAAAAGTAAGTTGAGATGCAGGAGTCAGGCTTGGCTTGATCCAGGATTCAGATAAAATCACCAAGATCCATATGTCAGGTCTGCTTTCTTTGTGTGGCTCTGCCTGTGGCTCCATAAGAAGCACAGAAAAAAGAGAAATGGTCTGTTAAACAGAAATAGTGGAAAAACTTCATTCCCAGAAAATATCTTCTTCCATCTCATTGGCCTGAGTTCAATCATGTTCCTATTCTTCAACCAATTATCATGTCCAGGATATGAAATGGCTGCTTGGATTTAGGCACTATGATAACACTGATATCACACCTAGAGAAAGAAACAGATGAATTTCAGTCAAATTCCATTCTACTACTTTAAGGTTTCATATCTGGATGGCTAGAGAGTAAGTGTTGCAGGCCTGGTGTGGTGGCTTGTGCCTGTAATCCTAGCACTTTGGGAGGCCAAGGTGGGTGAATCACTTGAGGACAGAAGTTTCGAGACCAGCCTGGCCAACGTGATGAAACCCTATCTCTACTAAAAATACAAAAAATAGCAGGGCTTGGTGGTTCATGCCTGTAATCCAAGCTAGTTGAGAAGCTGAGGCAGGAGATTCACTTGAATCCGGGAAATGGAAGTTGCAGTGAGCTGAGGTGGCACTACTGCACTCCAGCCTAGATGACAGAGTAAGACTCCATCTAAAAAAAAAAAAGAGTAAGTTTTGCAATTAGTGGAAGTGCCGATAATGTTTATTTAGTGGTGATATGCATGGTTCAGTCCTTTAATTTAATTATACTATGCAAATTTAAAATAACTCAAATATAGCTATTTTTTCTCACATCATAGGGAGAATACAAAGTCCCTCAGTAATCATTCTTTAAATAGATATTTTTCTTCTTCTTTCATCTACTGCCTTCACCAATGCAGTTACTTTCTCTAACAGTTTTTTTCTCCAAATAAAAACAAAACCACCACCACCATCAACAAAAATCTCAAGTACCTGCTAACTCTGATCTTTCTCATCTGCTAATATTCTCTTCCTCCCTCACTCCTCTCCTTTCTTCCTTTCTTTCTTCCCCAACTCTCCATCTCACCTCCCTCTCCCTACCTCCCTTTCTTTCTACCTTTTCCTCTTCTATTCCCCTTCCTTCTTTCCTTCCTTCCCTCCTTCCTTCCTTCTTTTCCTCTTTCCTTCCTCCCTTTTTTCCTCCCTCCCTGCCTTCCTTCCTTTTTTCCTTCCTTCCTCCCTTCCTTCCTTTCTTCTTTCCTTCCTTCCTTCCTTCTTTCCTTTCTTCCTTTCTTCCTTCCCTCCCTCCCCCCTCTTCCTTCTTTCCTATTTTTTTTTTTTTGCTATTAAAAACACCTCAAACTGGCCGGTCATGGTGGCTTATGCTTGTAATCCCAGGACTTTGGGAGGCCGAGGTGGGCAGATCACTTGAGGTCAGGAGTTCGAGACCAGCCTGGCCAATATGGTGAAACCACATCTCTACTAAAAATACAAAAATTAGCCGTGCGTGGTGGCATCGCACTTGTGGTCCCAGCTACTTGGGAGGCTGAGGTGGGATAATCACTTGAACCCAGGAGGTGGAGGTTGCAGTGAGTGCCAGTGCACTCCAGCCTGGGTGACAGAGTAAGACTCTGACTCAAAACAACAACAACAACAACAAAAACAAACTGACAAGGCAGGACTTCCTTGAAAGACAGAGGAAAGGAAAAGACTAAGGGCAGTTATACCAGAACTCTTTTTAATAGGTAGGCAGGGAAAAAATTGGGAATCTTTGTACATCAATAAGTTTATTCTCATAATACTTGGAAATCATGACTAGCTCTTGCTCTTTTTCAACATCTAATTTTTATCATTTCCGCATCCAATTCAAGCACTTCCTTTGTACATGCCTTTTTTTCTTTGCCTGAAATATTATCTCCTTCCATCAAATTAACTTTTCCGCCCACCTGGTGACCCTCTCTTCTTCAAGCCTTACTCATCAAGAAGACTTCCCTAGCAACAGGGAAGGCTCTGCTACCAACCCCACCTTTATGCTCTCTGGACTACCTCTTGGCCTTGTACATTTCTATTAAGTTGTAACTTTTCATTTTTGTTACACATCTACTGGCTCTACTTAGTGAACTATTTGAGACCAGAACGCCATTTTGCATACCTAGCAGAACACGTAGCACATAGTAGACATTTCATAAACCCTTAGTGATTGAATAAGTCAATGGTGAATAAAATTTTTAGAAATTTCTTTTGTATTTGAGTTGGTGATTTTAAACTTGATTTTGAAAATATTGGACTATAGCTTGGAAGAAGACTATACTAATCGGGGTTCTCAAGAGAAACAGAATCAATAAAGATATATGCATTTATTATCATTTATTATATAATTCATTATAAGAAGTTGGCTCACATAATTGTGGAGGCTGGCAAGTCTCAAGACCTGCAATCGGCAACCTAGAGACCCAGGAGAGCCAATGGTGTAGTCCAGGCTCAGCACAAAGGTCTAAGAACCAGGCGAGCCAATGGTATAGTTCTAGTGTGAAAGTCTGCAGGCTCCAGACACAGGAAGAAGCCAATGTTTCAGTTCAAGTCTGAGGTCAGGAAACACCAAGGTCCCAGCTCAAACGCAGTCAGATAGAAGGAATTCTTTCTTACTCAGCCTTTTCGTTCTATTCAGGCTTTCAACAGATTGGATGAGGCCCACCCACAATCTGCTTTACCCAGTCTACTGATTTAGATGTTAATCTCATCCAGAAACACCCTCACAGACACACCTAGAATAATGTTTGACCAAATGTCTGGGTACCCTTTTACCCAGTCAAGTGGATGCATAAAATTAAACACCATAAAGATTAAAGCCTATAGATGAAGATCTGATTGGTAGCACCTCACAGAGTTGAGAGCTAATGCTGTAATAATGTCTCTGAAGCCAAGAGAAAAAAGGCTAGAAAATACAGGATCTGGGATGTTTCCTTAGAATCCTTGCTTGAAGGCCAAGGAGATGAGGAAGCAAATTTTCTCATACAGAGTGGTGGCATTGAGCTAGATCATTTTGAAGATCCTTCCAGTTCTAAAACCTCTGTTATCTCCCTACTTTGGGGTTTCAAAACTGGGTAAATGGAAATACTAAGAGAGGTGGATGATGTAAGAAGATTTTGGAAGGGAACAATGTCTTGTAATCTACCAGTTGTATGGAAACTACTTATTTATAAGATTTAAAATTCTGCATATATTTCTTCAGGAAGTTATTGGCTTTTTACCAATTGCAGCTTTAATTGTATTATGGGAAACATGATTTATTATTAGGTTCTTTGGAGAAATTTCTTTCCTTCCATTAGAAGCACCCATGAAGATTATGAAGAAGAGTTTGTCATAGAACTGTAAGAAGATCATAGAATATATGGCACTATAGAAGCCAAAGGAAGAGGTAAATTAAGAGGCAAGAAATGATGGAAAAGTGTTTTGCTACAGAGAGGTAAAAGTTGATAAGGCTTGAGGAAAAGGCCATCAGATTTGGTGATTAGGATATTAAGGGCAAGTTTCAGCTAAGTCATGGGAAACTGAGCATCAGTTAGGTCCCTGTTGTTTAATATTATGACATTGTGGTGAATTTAGTAATTAGAGTCTTCTAAAATGGTCTCAGTGCTTTGCAGCTTGAGGACATGAGCAGAGAGGGTAGGGGGCAGGAGGAATGGGGAGCATGTCTATGACTGAGAGTTGAAGGCTTGAATGGTAAGATAGGCTTGAGGATTGTGGTTTGTGACAGCATTAAAATATCTGAACATGGGATTTTGTTTTAGAAAGGATACAAATGAAGTTAAAAACCAGAAGAGGGTCTAGGGAGGGATTTTCGAGCTCCATTCTTTGGAGTCTTGAATTGTAGATTAGAGAAAAGACCACCCACTGCTGATCTCAAGATCTTTTTCTGTTAAATATTACAGCACATTTAGTTTGACCCGTTTCATATATGAGGGCTCTATGTGGCTATTTTCTGTCCTGCTCCATCCCTACTGCCACTTTCCTTCTTTCTCCATGCTGCATTATGATCTGGAGGCTGACTGACCTATATGGACCATATCAGTGGGCTGCTTTGCTCTCGTGCTTCTGTTTGGATTTTGCCCTTGGGGAGCACTAGCATGAGATTGCAGGGAGGGAGAATGGGAGGCAAGGTATAATCTGCTGTGATCTATAGGGTCATCTGGGTCCTTTCCCCCTTCAGGCCTAGAGTTGGTAATAATGCCCAGTTTTCTTAGGCCCTTGAAATTTCTCTATACCCTGCTATACCTGTGCAATTGCCTACATACTTTACCCAGTGTATCCTTTATTTCTTCAAATTGCCCAAGTTGAGTATTCCATCTGGACTCTTTGACAAAGTTTTGTGTAATCTTTTATTATAAAAAATAGTCATCACTTAAAAAAAAATCTTTGAAACCAGTAAACTGGGACAGAGGTTGTCAAACTTGTGGGTCATACAATCTGTGTTACCACCACTCAACTCTGCTATCTCAGTGAGGAAACAGCCATAGATGTTAAGTAAGTGAATGACTACAGCTGTGTTTCAATAAAACTTTATTTACAAAAACAGGCAGTGAGCTTTGCTTTGGGCCCATGGGCTATACTTGAAAGACCAGTGATCTAGGACATGAAGTTTTCCATTTACTCTATGAGAGTGGTTCTCAATCTGGGATAATTTAGCTCCCTAAGGGACATTTGGTAATCAAAGACATTTTTGGTAGTCACAACTGGAGGAGGAGTGCTACTGGCATCTAGTGGATAAAATCCAGGGATACTGCTAAACATACTGCAATGCACAAGACAGCCCCCACAACAAAAATTACCCTGCCCAAAATGTCAATAGTGCTGATATTGAAAAATGCTGGTCTTGAAGATGTTAAGGAGATTGTCAGTTTGTTCATCATATCGCTGTGGCTTGGCAAAAAGAATCACAGAGTTAATTTTGTAACTATGAAGGATTGTTAGGAGCTGAGTTTTTTCCAGTTCTTATTTTAAAATTATTTTATAGTACTTTTTATAAAAAAGTGGTATAAGTTGTGTTTATTCAGAAATGTGATGGATTTTTTTTTTTTTTTTTGACGGAGTTTCACTCTTGTTGCCTGGGCTGGAGTACAATGGCACCATCTTGGCTCACTGCAACCTCTGCCTCCAGGGTTCAAGTGATTCTCCTGCCTCAGCCTCCTGAGTAGCTGAGACTACAGGTGTTTGCTGCCACACCTGGCTAATTTTTGTATTTTTAGAAGAGATGGGGTTTCACCATGTTGGCCAGGCTGGTCTCGAACTCCTGACCTCAGATGATCCACCCACCTCAGCTTCCCAAAGTGCTAGAATTACAGGAGTAAGCCACCGCTCCTGGCCCAGAACCGTGATGGTTTCTTCAGCAATTTTGTCACCCCTCTAGTCATTAGTCATATTAATCATCTTAACTTAGTCTTTTTGACCCCTGATTACCTTTTGGGTGGGCAGTGAAAGTATTCATACCTCTTTTAGCAAAAAACTATGACTTCTTGGATTTCCTTTGCTTGCTGATTAAGAGGATGGACTATCTGGTGAAAGACTCAGATTTGGCTCAGTGGAATGAATGTGAGAATGGTATGAGTGTGGATGGTGGGTGCTGTGTGGGTTGGGGATGGGTGGCTGACTTCCTCCACCAAAATAAGAATACTGAAAAGTGTGTTTTGTGTGTGTGTGTGTGTTGGGGGAGGAGTGGAACTGGTATGGCTAGACAGGATTAACGAAGATCTCAGGAATTGAGAGAGACTGGGGACATTTTATCAATGGCGAGAAGGAGGAAGGATGACAGCTGGGAAAATTAGTGATTGGAAAAGGTAGGCTGGGTAGTGTGCCCGTGAGCTAGTCCTCTTTGTTATATTCTTCTGGGGCTCTATGTTTAAAACTGGATACTTTAACATTTCAGAATAAGAAGGAGAGGAATAGATGGTAACTGATGTGGGCTATTGTACTATGAGTTTTAAATGAACCTATACATTAGCCTAAAACTATTGAACCTGAGCAGAACTGCAACGTTAGTATGCCTGAACTGAACAGATATTTCCTTTGACTAATGTCTTTGTTCAATGACCAGCAACCATGCACTCCCCACCTCTGCCCCACACTGTTCGTTTGTGTCCAGTTTGAAGAACAATGACACATGGAGGTCTGTGTCTAGATGACGTCATAATTTTGATCAGCTGGAAAGCCTGGCAGTGGCCTTAAAGAGATACTTAACTTTTGGAAAGTACTTCTTTATTGCAACCAAAGCTATTAAGTTTAAAGATTCATAAAGATGAGATAAAGAGTCATAAAGGCCTTTTGAAATTCATATACAGTGTGTTAAGTGGATTTAATTGCTGTTAGTTAAATGTGGTGATGTTAAAGCAATGTCTATACACTGGCAAAAATCAGATCATCAACTGCTTAATGAGGGACAAAAGTCTTGAGAAAAACAGTGGAAGAAATGCTGCTTATATGTAATTTGTGATTAATTTTTGCAAGGTTTTCAAGGGAATGACTTGGCCTTAAAATATTACAATGAAAAACAGCTTTATACCTTCGTCCAATCTTCTTAAAATTACAGTCCATTTTTGCTAGTACATACCTTTTATTATAGGGTAATTTCTTTGTTTTTCCCTTGGAGACAGACTATTGCTCTGTTGCCCAGGCTAGAGTGCAGTGGCATGATCTTGGTTCACTGCAACCACTGCCTCCCAGGTTCAAGGAATTCTTGCATCTCAGCCTCCCGAGTAGCTGGGATTATAGTGCCTGCCACCATGCCTGGCTAATTTTTTTGTATTTTAGTAGAGACAGGATTTCATCATGTTGCCTAGGCTGATCTCAAACTCCTGAACTCAGGCAATCCACCCACCTCGGCCTCCCAACGTGCTAGGATTACAGGTGTGAGCCACCGCACCCAGCTAACTATAGGATAACTTCTAAACTTACAATCCTTGAAAGATCATTTTAGAATAATTCTGATCCTGCATACCAGTGAAAGAAGTATAATTGAAACATTAAACCAAATTTGGTTGCAACATTAAACCAAAATTAAGCCAAATTAGATCTGTATATTAAATAGCTTAATCTTAATTCTAGTTAATATTTATAATTTCCTATATGTCAGGCAATATACTAAACAACTTACATGAATTACTATTTTAATTCTCCTGATAAACTGGAGGGGTGTGCAATTATTGTCATATCCATTTTATAGATGCTGAAAACTGAGTCATAAAGAGGTTATGTACTTGGCTGAAAATCATGCAGCCAGTGATACTGTTGGAATTTTCACCCAAACAATTTAATTTTAGAGCCTAATTTTCAACGACTCTCTTAGACTACTTTCCTTTTCTGTGCTTTTGATGATGAATATAAGAAGATAATTTTGAGGGCATTATGGTATGTTGAGTCTTAAAAATCCAGGTAATAAGTCCCATCTATAATACAAATAAGCCGTGTGATCTTAGGGAAATCACATAACTGCCTCTGTAAAATGAGAGATTATATTAAGTGATTCCCAAAATGTCTTTAATGTGGTAATTCCATAGTAATGTATAGGTTTTTAAAAAACCATATCCTTTTATCAAATGGTCGTCCTTTAGCATTAAATTGTTTGAAATAGATACTTCCCAAATTCACCGAATAGTTTTCCAATCTCTCTTTTTGCTTTGACACCTTTTTCTCCTTTGAGAGAGGGTCTCACTCAGTCACTCAGGCTGGAGTTCAATGGCTCCATCTCAGCTCTCTGCAACCTCCGCCTCCCGGGTTTAAGCAATTCTTGTGCCTCAGCCTCCTGAGTAGCTGGGACTACAGGCGCCTGCCACCACACTCAGCTAACTTTTTTAAGTAGAGACAGGGTTTCACCATGTTGACCAGGCTGGTCTTGAACTCCTGACCTCAGGTGATCCCTCCACCTCAGCCTCCCAAAGTTCTGGGATTACAGGCATGAGCCACTGTGCCCGGCTATTGACCCCATTTGTTGATGCTTAGGGGTGAAACTGGAAATTCTACTACTAAAAGGAGAATATTACTTGAGTCATTCCTCTGTCATATATGGGATGTTTGCCAGTATAAAACATTCCCAGAAATTATAACTGTAAAGGCCCTAGCAATGATTTAATGCGGTCTCTTCATATTGTAGATGAGGAAGCTGAAACTGTGACAGGGCAGGGACAGGTAAAAATCACAAAGTTGGTTTACAACAGAACTGTGCTACAATTATCTGTATTCAGATCTAAGGCTCCTCCAAATGAATCACAACCACTGTTTACCTTTATAACTCCAGATCATGAAAGGTCACTGTTTTAGTCTGGGTAGTATAGTGAAACAGAAAGACCTTGGTTGAATCTCAGCTCTACTGTTTACAAGATGTGAAATGGGGAAATCTAAAATGAATATGCATTCCCAGAAACACAAATTACATACATATATGTAATGTTCAGGATCATTAGACTGAACTTTAGAGCTTAGTACTAATGTACAGTCAAGGTTGTGTTAGTACTGAGCAGTATATCTTTTTATTGTTGAAGTCCAGTAAGAACACAGCAGATATCACTCTAATTTGTAAGTGAAGCATTTTCCTAAACTCAATGCCAAATAATGGAATGCGCTAGAATACTGCAGAACAGGACTGTGAATAGATGAAAGTAGTTGGAAAATCAATCCTTTTAAGGGCACAAAAGGATGAATGAACCACATTCCAAAGAACCTGCTCCCACCCACTGCTGTTCCCACTCCCACTGTAGTTGGTAGCATGTTCATAAGGAAGGAGCTGGCTAGCTTTTATGGGAGCCACATCATCCATCAAATCATGTTAGTGTTGTTGCTTTGAATGTTGTTAACTTTGTAGGTCTGTTTGTTTTGACTTTGTAAAATTGTTTAGTCTTGCTATTATACAAGGACTATAATCATAGGGCATTTATATCTCATTTTGTGTTACATATTTAAGCAAAATTAAGTTAAAAATTAGAGAGATGTATAGGATGATTTTTCCTTCAAGAGATATTCATTTATTTCCTTCTGGGCATGAAAAATGCTTATGTAATCCTGTATGTGATCTCTTTTTAAATGTTTGAGATTTTCTCTGACTGTCACATGATGGCAGCTGCAAGTTGTAAATATATTAAATGAGATAATACCAAATGGCATAAGAACACCTGAATTCAGTAATATTCCAAAATAACTTGTATTTTATTCATCACAAGGCATTTATATAAATTAAAAAATAATAGCATCTGAAAACATGAAAATAATTGTATTTAAGGCTATTTACTGCAGCATGATTTTTAAGAGAAAAGACTGGAAACAACCCAAATATCCACTAATTGAGACTGCTTGAACCCAAGATGTTATGTCCACATCACACAGCTGAAAGAAGGAATGAGGTCTGTTTCTGTTCACTGCCAGGGGTAATCTCCAGGAAGCATTATTAAGTGAAAGAGCAAGATAGAGAAAATGTGAATAGTGGTTACCATTTATCCAAGAAGTGTGTGTGTGTGTGTGTGTGTGTGTGTCTGTGTGTGTGTGTGTCTGTGTGTATATGTATGTGTGGGTGATCTCCAGAGGGAAAGAGAAAAAAGGATAGTGAAGACAGGGATAGGAGCAAGACTTCTCAAGATTTATCACTTTTTTTTTTTGAGACAGAATCTCACTTTGTTGCCCAAGCTGGAGTACAGTGGCTTGATCTTGGCTTACTGCAAGCTCTGCCTCCCGGGTTCAAGTGACTTTCTTGCCTCAGCCTCCTGAATCACTAGGGATTACAGGGTCCCATCACCATGCCCAGCTAATTTTTGTATTTTTAGCAGAGACTAGGTTTCACCATGTTGGCCAGGCTGGTCTCCTGGCCTCAAGTGATCCACCTGCCTTGGCCTCCCAAAGTGCTGGGATTATAGGTGTGAGCCACCATTACCTGGCAGTCTGGATCTCTTTTTAGTACATTTGACTTTGAAACCAAGTTAGTATTTTCTATAATTAAGAAAAAAATAGAATAAAAAAGGAACAGTTTATAAAAAGGAAGTCAAAAGAAACACATTAACCTAACTGTGAGTTGAGTTGGTAGCATAACCACACAGACAGAAATTATTTTACGTGACTTTAAAAACATACTATTTTGATTGTGCATCCCTAGTGAGATATAAAGGTAAAAAGAACTGTAACAATCCTAAATAGTTTTCAATAATTATATCATAAATAGTAATTTTGGTATTGTTATTTAAAAATTATTATACATATAATACATATGTTAACATAATCATGTTTATGCTTATCATAACCTGTGGATGTATAGGTATTAGGACAATGTATAAACATGATTATGTTAATGTCATTAGGGACTAAGATTTCAGAGAAAAAGAAAAATATAAAATTAAGGAAATTAGTAAAAATGTTATCTTAAATTTAAACTGGAAACATCACTGTAAACTCATAATGTGTTTTCTTTTAAAAAACTATTTTCAAATTCAGTCTCCTGAAGAGAACTCACAACAATTACCAAGCCAGTAGCAATGGCAATAAACAGCCCTAGTGCCCAGATGGTGCTCTCTAAATACCATTTTCCACTAAAAAAAATGAGGGCTCCTTGGAGAATTGGATGTTTTCAGATACAGAGCAGAACACATATAAAAGTGCCTGGAACATTTGTCATACTGAAAAGCAGATACACTATGAAAGACTATAGTAATTTTATCAAAAGAACTCAGGAGCCACCATGAAGAGGCTCCCAGTATCCAGAAATGGAATAATATAAGCATTAAGAATAATAAATCTTAATTTGTCATGATATAAATTTAACCATATTACAGATGTTCATAGCAGCATTATTTAGAATAATGAAATATTAGAAACAACTTAAATATTCAAAACTAGCAGTATGCCCTCATATATAGAAATATTATTTAAAGCTTGTTGTAGAAAAGAAGTTTATGATTTGGGAAGATGTTTACAATGTGTTGTAAAACACATACAACAAGTCACAAAATATTATGCATGCAGTATATTCCAGTTTGTTTAAAATGATCTAGGTACAAATATGCATAAAAAGAAAACTGAATGAATAAATGGTGAAATGTGCATAGTTGCTGTATCTGTGTGGCAGGATTACAGGTGGTTGTATTTTAGTTTCTCTTTATGTCCTAATCTTCTACAGTTGGCATGTATAATTTTATATTTTTAATACAAAATATGCTATTTAGTATTTATTGAACAGAATAAATAAAAATTCAATTTTTTTTTTTAACAAAAGCATATAGTGGAAAGGTACATTATTTTTTAGGCTACAGGCAGTACTTGTACCTGTGTTTAGGGATTTGATCCTCCAGGTAGGAAACTACAGATCTAATTTAACTTAAGAAATTTTTAAGTCCCCAAAAAGCAAAGTGACTTGCTCAAGGCCATTATTGTCAAGCAAAGAAAAATGTCAGAAGTACAAAATGTGGTTATATTTTAAAAATCGATTATTATTAAGATAGAGCCTGGCTCTGTTGCCCAGATTGGAGTGCAGTGGTGCAGTCATGGCTCACTGAAGCCTTGACTTCTTGGGCTCAAATGATCCTCTCACCTCAGCCTCCCAAGTAGCTGGGGTTATAGGTGTGTACCATTGCACCTGGCTAATTAAAAAAAAGAATTTTTTTTTGTAGCAATGATGTCAATGTTGTCTAGGCTAATCTTGAACTCCTGAACTCATGTGATCCTCCCACCTCAGCCTCCCAAAGTGCTGGCATTACAGGAATGAGCCACCATGCCCAGCCAGATTTATGTTATTTTGACATGGTCCTGAATACTTCATCTATGTGTGTAAAAGTTTGTATTTATCTCTTAAATCTGGAGAAAAAAATGGCCAAATTTTGTACAATTGAATTTATCATGGGGTGATTAATAAGTGGCTAAAGATTGACCTTCAAGCATCCAAAGATCTGACCAGTGTAGATTTATAGTGATTACATTGTACCTCCAGGAATTTTCTTTACATTTCCATCATTAGCTATGAAAGGATGTAAAGACCAAGGACAATTCACTATTTTAAAGACATTAACCTCAGAAGGAGATTTTCACCTAAATGTTCCTGCAAATACTATTGCTTTATGGTTTGAGTTAGCTGAAAATGAGTTTACTATGCCTGGTGTAAACACTTGTACCACCCCACTGTGCCAAAGAACTTTTCATTAATTGTATTGGGACTGATTGATGTCAGTTTACAAGGCAACCAAGTCAGCCGCTTAGAAGAAGGATCCCCTTATGAGGTTAATTTCTTTAAAATGGTGAATTGCCCTTATTCCTTATGTCCTGTCATAGCGGATTACACAAATGTATAGAAAATACCTCTTGAGGTACAATACAATCTGTAACTAGTCATCAGGGAATAACACTTTATTGTAACACAGATTTAGCCTGGCCATAAAGGGCATATTTACACCCATATTGAAAACAACTTTAATAAAATGAAAAACATATATCCTTGGATTCTTAGCAATTTAACAGTAATGCTCTCAGGAGATCAAGCTACTATTTATTGACTCCCCCTGTGTGCCTTACATGTTATTACTGACTCTCACAACATCCCTGGAAGTTAGTGTCTTACAGGAGACCTTTGACATTTGTGAGTGGATATCATGAATATTTTCTAAGTTCTCAATCCAAAAGTGTGGACATAGCTGTTGGTTTTCTTGAATTATATTTATTTTAAGAATCAAATGTTACTTTTGAATATTCTCATGTCAGATTATAAAAAAATCTTTTCCTGACTCTTAGAACTTTAGTTTTATCTCTGCTTTGAGAGCCACTTTAATAAGCAAATGAACTAAAATCTCTTTACAAAAAGGCTGTACAGGAAATGAGTAGAGAATGGAAGTTGGCTAAACTGGGCAGTCAGCTAAGATCACTTAGTGTCTGAGAATTTGTTCTAGCAAATCACCCTTCTAGAATCATGCAGATTGTGCTTAGACTTCATATATTCATACTCCCCTGGGGTGAGCATAAACTGGTACATTTATAAAGAAATTTTATTATTTTATACCCAAATATTTTTAAATATACATATTGATTGTCTTGTTAATTCTGCCTCTTAGAATCTATCCTAAGGAAAATAATGGTATCTGCAAAGAATTACGTGAATGTTGATAATAATTTTATCTGTAACAACAAAAACTTGGAAGGTAGCAGATAACAGGTTATGTATCTGAGCTCCAAATTCACCCTTGTTTGTCTTGTTTTTTGTGACTGGAGCTGGACCCTATGGACATTTCTCTTTTGCAAATTTGGGGGCTATTCAACTTTGTCAATTGAGGGCACTGGAGAGACTCTTCAATGCAGTAGAGGTTCCAGGTGCACCTGCAGGCTGTCTTTCCCTACCAGCAGCAATTTCAGGGCAGCTTCAGCCTGTTACCCTCCAGCAATCGTGGGCCACTTCTATAGACCAACTCTGGCCCACCCACAGCACCAAGCAAAGGAAGGTCACTCCTGCAGACCAGCTTCCAACCACCCACATCCACCAGTGATGATAGATTGGTTTTATGGATCAGTGCCATCCTGTGCACTCAGTTAAGTTTCTTTGTTTCTGCAGGCTGCCTGTGGTAGTTACTACCTCTCTGAAGAGGTTTGAATCTCAGCTTTGGGGCAAGGAGGGCTTCTCCTAGTCCTTAATACCTTTACTGTTCTTCCTCAGCCTAGAGATAATAGCTGCTTTTTAAATTCGTGATACCTGGGCCCCCTACCGACCCTCACAACATCCCTGGAAATTAGTGTCTTACAGGAGAACTTGGACATTTGTGAACAGACATCATGAATATTTTCCAAGTCTTTTAGTAGTAAAGTTTTTAGTAGTAGAGTTTTGGAATATTAACTTTTCCCTGTTCAGATAATTGTCACAGTTTTTGTTTTTCACTTGGACCTTGAATTATGCAGAAGTTAAAGGCTCAAAAATGATGGACTTTTTAAATAAATAAGGAGGTATCCACACAATAGCATAAAATTGTTTGAATTATCTATTGTTCTCTTGGTGAGGTGACCCAGACCCTTGTTTGAAGGGGTTTTATTGACTGGGTGTGATGGCTCATGCCTGCAATCCCAGCACTTTGGGAGGTTGAGTGGGCAGACCACCTGAGGTCAGGAGTTTGAGACCAGCAGCCTGGCCAACATGGTGAAACCCCATCTCTACTAAAAGTACAAAAATTATCTGGGCGTGGTGGCAGGCTATAATCCCAGCTACTTGGAAGGCTGAGGCAGGAGAACTGCTTGAACCCAGGAGACAGAGTTTGCAGTTAGCTAAGATCATGCCACTGCACTCCAGCCTGGGCGACAGAGTGAGACTCCATCTAAAAAAAACAAATAAATGAAAAATAACAACAACAACAACAAAAGAAAAAACAAAAATGAAAGAAAGTGTTTTATTTGTCTTCTCTCTCTCTCTCTTTTTTCTTTTCTTGGCTCGTATTTATTGTAATTGCTCGTTTGTCAGGGTCATTGGACACAGAAATACCAAGATGCCTCTGGAAATCATGAATATTCCCCAAGTCCTCAATCAAAAAGTATGGACAGAGCAGTTGGTTTTCCTGGGGTTTAGACATGGTCTTTCTTGTTCCTGTTGTATAGTAACCCTAGCTCCTCAAGGAAATCATGGTCTATGGGCTCTGCCAAACAGCAATTTCTTTCTTTGCTTGCTGGCCACTGGCTTAAGGAACTCAAAGTAATCTTTTGGCAATTTCAGTTTCCAGGTCAGTGGGGACATTGTTTCTTGGTAGAAATGTCACTCTACTCCAAGCAATAAGATCTTTAATCCAGAAAACCTGAGTTTTCAGGAACAGAATGCACAAACTTTTGTGATCATTTACTGGGAGTTCTAATGACCAGGTTCGATCATATTTCTATTCTTTAGTTCCTAGACCCATGCATTTTAGCTACTGGGCAGAGAACCATGTATCAGCTATTAGTGTTGTATGTACTCCATGTCATGAAGTTAATTTTCCACCACAAGATTTTCTCCCCAAGTTGGTGCCATAACTGAGCCTTTACCAGGCTATTCCTTCATTTTAGGTGTTTCTGGGGTATAGAGTAAATGATAAGAGCAGTGACTCCTATGATAAATGACCACCATGGTGCACTTCCTTTGCTATGAAATGTCATCTTGGTCATAGTCTGTATTGTAAGGGGCACCATACTGATAGACCAGGTACTGTTGAGCCGTTGATGGTGGTACTGGTAGAGCGACTGCAGGAAGAAAAGGTAAATCCATATTCAGAATATGTGTTGATTCTGGCAAGGACAAATTGGTATTTCCTCCAAGACAGGTGGTTCTGATAGATGGTTGGGTAGCCAGCCTCCTTGAGAAATGGTACTAAGTCAAGGTCTTGGCATCAGATTCTGTGGCTGACAGATTGGAAATTTAGCATTGGCAGTAGCTGGGTTATCTTTTGTGAGTGAGAACTCATATTGTTGGACCATGCATAGCTACCACTGCTGCACTAGAGACACTGTTTATGGGCTTTGCTGTACAAGAACTGGGGTGGCTAAAGAGGGCCTGGCTAAGAGGCAGGAAAGATCATCCTGAGCACATGATTGTTGAGAGTCTCCTCTGCAGTCGAGCAGTAGTATGAGATCTGCTTTGTGTTTATTACTGTAGGATTGTCCACATACTTTTTTCCATACCTTTTCTCTGATCTTCAAGTCTTCTTTTCTTTCCTTGTCCAAATAGTCAAGCCATTCACTACTGCTTAGAAGCTAATGCATACTTAAGGATCTGGTCCTTTCTTCTGTATGAAGTGGATAACTAAGTGTGTTGCTTGTAGTTTTGCCCACCAGGAGGATTTCCCTTTACCTCTCTTCTTTGGGGCCACCTCTTGTGAGGATGAAATGCAACATCAGACTATCTCTGGCTAGAGGCAGTAAATTAAACTAGCCCAATTATGCACCAGGCCTGAGCTGTTTCCTCCACCATTGATTGCTTGTAGGTAGCAGTTGTGGGAGCTTCCTGTGGACAACATGAACAGATTTAGGTGGTGCAGCTGCTCAGACCCGTAACTCACCTGCAGTGTGTTCTGAAAGTGTGTGGCTCAAGGAGCATCTATCCTAAAAGACCAACTTGGTGAGTGATGAGATGAGTGGGAAGTAGTGAGGATGACCTGGATTTTCCATTGAGGAACTGGCCAAGTCCTGGGGATAAATGAGGCTGGGTGAATCCTAGGAAAAGTTACAAAAACAGGAGAATGGATTGTGTGTTCAGTATTGGAACTGATGACTATTAAGTGGCTGTGGGGCCTCTGAATATAGATGTTGTGATGGTTTTAAAACATGTCTGAAAATTCTTTGACACTGTTTCCATCAAGAGATGATGTCTGTATCTCCTCCCCTTGAACCTAAGTGGGCCTTTGTGACAGATCTGATGAATAGAATGCAGCTGTGTGATGTCCAAGGCTAGTTTACAAAAGCCCATGTTGGTTTCTCTGGAGACACTTGCTCTGGGAGCTATAAGTATCCTTCAACCAAAGCCTTCCAGGAACACACCTGCAGCTAAACAAATTGTATTTGCTTATTGTAGCAGGAGAACATGCAACAGGGGAAACCATAGGATATCTCAATAAGAAGGTGTTAGAAAGAACCTATTATAAGATTTGGGCTTTGGTTGGGTGATTTGGGGGAAGGTTGAAGGAATCAGGGGTTTGGTCTAGATTAAATGCTCTTAGAAAATGGGAGTACTTCTAGAATTCTAGGGTTGGATATTTTGTAGGTGGCACAGTGACCTCGTTTTGTCTGTCCTTACGCAAATTATGAGTTAGGCTTGTTTTGTTTCATTTTATCTTGGTCTCATAGTAACTTTGTCTGAGGTTGGTATTCTATAAGATTGTTTATGTCCGACAAGAGAATGACATGGCTTAGCTGTGAATGTCAGATCAGTTCTGATCATGAGGGGCTGATATTTTCTTCTTCACCTTTCAGTTGTCATGTAAGAAGTCTGCCTACTCTGAGGCCACTGCATAGAGTGGCTGTATACCTATATATAAGAGAGATGGTTTGGAGTTCAAGCCTCCAGCTAGTCAAGTCTTCCCAGCCTAGGAGACAGATGTTCAAATGAAAGAGACTGAGGTAATTTCAGCCCCAGTTACTGTCTGACCACAATTGCATGAGAGAACCTGAGGAAGAGCTGCTTTGCTGAATCCAGTCAACCTCCAGATTTGTAAATAAAATACATAATTATCATTGATTGAAGTCACTGTTCAGGGGGAGGTTTTCCTACAGTAATAAGTCATTGATGCAGGTATCTGACAGGCAGTTGGCTCTAGAGATCTGGAGCCAAGGAGAATGATTTGGCTTGGAGATATGGATCTGGAAGTCCTTTAACAAGGAGAAAGCACTTGAGGTCATTTGAATGGATGACATCACCTGAAAGATAATATACATTGAGAAAGAAAAAAAATAAAGAGCTGACAGTAGCACCTTTAGTAACAACACCGAAGAGACCAGGAAAAAATAAAGAAGTATTTGCAAGTGGAGAGAGAAGGAGTGAATAAGGTGATCAAATGGCATCCATCCAAGAGATGATGTCCAGGAAGCCAAGAATGAGAGTATTTCGGAAAGGAGAGTGTTGTCCACAGAGTTAAAAGACAAGATTGATTCAGCACCAATGAGCTTTCATTGTTGACAAATGCAGTTTGAGGGAAATTGGGGGCTAGGGAGTGTTAGGGCAGGAACTAGAATGCAGTGAGGTAAGGAGGAGTAAGAAGATGAGAAGAATGCCAAATCCATGCTGTCTGCCACATCATAGGCCCTCTCTCTATTCGATTTACATATAATTATTTTCTACAATTTAATAATGCCTAGAACTATCACATCACATCATAAACCCTACAATTCCACAGTAGCATGGGTAGATCATACCCTGGTATATTTTTAATGTTATACTTTAACCTGTAGTTCTGAGTCATAAATGTATACTGTATTCTTGTTTTTTTTTTTTTTGGTCTGTCATTATAGTAATCACTTTACATCTTTTATTGTTTATTTCTCTTGCAATTAAAATAGTTCATCATTTAAAATAGTACCCAGTGTTCAGTGTCCATTGGTGCCTTGTAATTACTTCAGAAAAACAGTTTAGGAGTTATAAACTCTTAAGGCCTTTCTGCAGGAGGAATAGCTTACTTTTGCGAGAGCCGTCTGGGGAGCATTATTCTAGTCATACCCTGCTAATTCATTGGCTTGATTGTCAGGAATCCTGTTCTAGTTCACCCTCCTGGGAGGCTGGTATAAGTCTCTGCTTATCCCAGTGGGGGTCAAGTCCTCCTTGATGACAGTGAATGAGTTGCTAGGAGGCTGTGGAAAGAAATTCCTCTAATTCCATCCATAAGTAGATCCCAATGCAGTGGCCTCATTTGGCTCCTCTAAGCCTCTCTTTCCCACCTTTTTTCAGGGCAAGTCTTACCCTGTTTTCTTCATTACTTGCTTGTGGTTTCCTTGCAGGAGATGCTTGGAGGCAAGCATTATGACAAGGACAGGAGTGAGTGGGAGTAAGGCCTTTAAACGAAGAGTTTACATTTCAAAGAACTTGAAATTTATATTTCAAATGTCATTTCCAAATGAGATTGTACACACAGACAGAAATGCAATTAACAGATTTGGAAGAGGCCACGTAGCATGCAGTTTAAACTCCTGTTGCATTCCTTGGCTACTCTTGTCTGTGGCATCTTTTTAACAAATCCTGTAGTTACCTTGTAAATATCACTATAGAGTATATTGTATTTAAAAACACTGTTTAATTAAATGTAAAAGTTGGTTTTTTTTTCAACTTTTTAAAAAAGATTTTGTTATTTAAAAAAATCCGTGTTGGCTTTTTTTATATGTATTTTAGGATGCTAGAAGACTTTAAAATGGGAAACTCCCAGTGCTTTTCCGCATCTGAGAATCTCTGCTTGGGGCAGCAACTTTTAGTCTGTGGGGGAAGGAATGTCCATATGGAGTGATCTGGTGAATGCTAAAGGAGGTGGGGAAGGGAAGGTAGTAAGGAGACAGTTTCATATTGAGCACGTTTTGGTGCCTAGTATTGTACTAGGGCCTTTCGCATTCTATGTTTGATCATGCAGAATTGCATGGAATGAGGCCTGGGATGTGAAATCCTGGGGAAGACTGTCTGAGCTGTCATTTGAAGGGAAAACTGTAGCATGTGGGGTTTAAAAACAGCTTGGGATAAAGTTTGAGGTAGCGGGAGAGGGAAAAAGATCTTGGCAGATACATTCTGGACAAATACTTGTGTTATCCTCAATTTTGTAGTCTTTGTGACTTTTCCTGTGTTCATCTGGTTGGCGGATGTATGCAAAGTGCCTTTTAGCTTCATGGAAGGCACACATGAATCATGGCTACGTGATAAACAGAAGAAGCCATGTTTCAGAGGGTTTTTGGTGTGTGTATGTGTGCACTTGCATGTGTGTGGGCACACCCTTGTGCCAAGTGGACCACCAGTTTACATTTGATTTACAACAGGGCACATTTCACATGCTTCTTTAGTGTGGCCCAAGTAAATCTATTTTTAGAAGTGGAAAGTAGAGCATGTTCCAAAAGTTCCTTGCTTCTGCCATCAGGGATTGTGGTATTTTTTATTTATAGTAATTTCAGGTCCCTAAATACTTTCAGTAAAATTAATGAGGCAAACAAAAAAAAAATCAGGTAGCAGATAATTAGATCATGTGTTATTTTACAGAAAACCTTATTTCTGTTGCCTTTAGAAAAAAATATATTTGTATTTTTCAAAATTGTGATTAGATCAAATACTTTTCCAGACTTACTTAAAAGAAAAAAGAAATATTTCTATCTAGGTACAAGAGGGTGTATAGTAAAATTGGCTTTGTCTTATTGACTTGATGATGCAAAGGAACATATGTAAGAATCAGTTTTTAAAAAAATGTGTTAATATTTATTATAATGGAAATAGTCTTACTAATTAGCAATAACTAGAAAAATGTCTACTATTTATTGAGCCACTACTATATGCCATATTCTTTACCTATGTTCATTTTCTCTTCTATATTCAAAATAATCCTATAAGGTATGCTTTATGATCACCATTTGTTCTAATAGGGTCTCAAAGATACTAGGTAATTATTCCTATGACATTGAGCCTGTGAATGTGAATGGCAGAGTTGGGAGTTTGAACCTAAGTCTGAAGACTCTGAATCTTATAGGCTTTCTACTCAAAAAAGTTGCCCTTCAAAGTCACGACAATAACTGAGAATAGCCCTCAGTTTTATAGCTAGGAAGGTAGTTGTAGTTGTGTTTATTATTCAATACTGTCCATATTCAAAGAACCATTCATTGAGCTTCTATTTTACTCCAGTCATGGTGATAAATAATGCAGAATCTAGAGGTCAATGATAAGGTGGCCTTGCCCTCAAGGAACCCATGGGCTAGTCGGGAAGACTAATAAGAATATTGATGATTATGATGCAGAATGTTAGGTGCAATGGGAGCAATAATAAGGTACTACTGGAGCCTGACAAAGGCCACAGTTTCTGTGTGTGTGTGTGTGTGTTTGGGAGAAGGCAAAGGACACTGAGATAAAGGAAACAACATGACAAAGTCAAGGGCTTCAGAGCATATAACTTATATGAGACATAGCAAAGGGTTTAACTAGAAAATAGTGGTTAAGTGTGGCAGACTGTGAGAAATGAGAATGCAAGTCCATGAGAATGGGAACGGTAGAAATTCTACTTTTTGGAATGATCATAACCTTTTAAAATTGTCTTTATATGATAGATATTTTCCTTCTGTTTTGTGGTATCTGTATCTTATTTTTTATACACATATATTTTTTGAGATGGAGTCTCACTCTGTCTCCCAGGGTGGAGTGCAATGGCATGATCTCAGTTCACTACAACCTTCGCCTCCCAGGTTCAAGAGATTATTCTGCCTCAGTCTCTTGAGTAGCTGGGATTACAGGTGCCTGCCACCATGCCTGGCTATTTTTTGTATTTTTAATAAAGAAGGGGTTTCTCCATGTTGGCCAGGCTGGTCTTGAACTCCTGACTTCAGGTCATCCGCCCACCTCAGCCTCCCAAAGTATTGGGATTACAGGCATGAGCCACCATGCCTGGCTTGGGGTATTTGTCTTTTAAAGGCACACTGTAAAAGTCATAATATTTTCCCAAAGAAGAAATGCGATTAGTATATAAATACATGTTAAACTAGGTGTTATTGGCAATCAAAATTAAAAAAAAATTCAACCAAAGAATAAAACTAATGAAAATTGTTAATATTGATAAGAACAAGATGAGATAAACATATTTATGTTTAGCTGATTGGTCTATAAAGTGATTAAACACTTTTGTAAAACTATACATAAGCTATTTTAAATGTTTATGCCCTTTGATTCAATAGCACGAGGTTTGCTACTTTATGATAGGAAAGTTATTAGAAATATTTATTGCAAGGTTTCTTTAATGATGAGTCATAAGAATCAGCCAAAGTAGCTATGGTACATCACTTCGATGCAACTTAATGTGTCGTTAAAAATCATGTTTATTAATAGCATTTCAGATGCATTTATTGCAATTCTAGTTGAAAAAATGATACTGAAACATTTTGTGTTTATACATGTCTATGTATATATCTATATATTTCCCTCTCCCTATCAATCTATAAATTAAAAACTATATGTTAAAAATTGCAAATTAAAACTATACTAAAGAAAGAAACTGGAAAGAAATCCACAGAATGTTAATAATGATGGTCATTGTGTTTGTGTGGTAGGACTATGAATAATTTTTTTCTTTCTATTTTACACATTTTTCACTTTTTTTTTTTTTTTTTTTTTTTAATTTTGTGATGGAGTCTCACTCTGTTACCCAGGCTGGAGTGCAGTGGCATGATCTTGGCTTACTGCAGTCTCTGCCTCCTCCCAGGTTTAATCAATTATTCTGCCTCAGCCTCCTGAGTAGCTGGAATTACAGGTGCGTAGCACCCTGGCTAATTTTTGTATTTTTAGTAGAAACAGGATTTCACTATGTTGGTCAGGCCAGTCTCGAAGTCCTCCCAAAAGTGCTGAGCCTCCAAAAGTGCTGGAATTTGGCCTCACAAAGTGTTGGGATTATAGGTGTGAGCTACCATGCCCGGCCCATTTTTCACATTTTTAATGATGTTTTTAACTTTAAAAGTAAAAATTTGTAATTAAAAAAAATTTTAACTTGTACAAATAAAAATTACAAATGAAAATTAAAATTACTACACATTTCTGTTACTAAACAAGAAAAGATGCATTATGGAGTTCAGTTTTATTTTGTTTTCTGATAAATCTATGGCTAGGCTGCAGGTGGGTAACTCTTTTTAAAAATTCTCAATATTAACTAGATTTCTCTTGGGATAGCTCTGCTGAACTGGAATGAGATCTTCTCCTCCAGAGCCACTTGCTGTTTTGATTTTCTGGAAAAAGAGAAATTATAGAAAGCTACAATCTACAAATTACTATGTAGTACAGTCTACTAAATAGTATAATACTTTATTTTGCAAACTGTATCTCTCAGAGTGCAAGGCTCCACAGCTAGACTTGCACCAAATATACGATGTTCTTGAATTGTTATTTTCTCAAAGTTCCTGTCTCTTTACAAAGCAAGTTGATGGGGGAAGCAGAGAGAGCATGCTGGCGCTTCCAAAAGCATCGGCTATGCACAATCTGCCTATTGAAAACACCAAATCTGCACGTGTGTTTCATTGTTTAGGGATAAACAATCACAAAAAGGCATCAATGAAGCCTATAAAAATAAGAGTACATGCAAGAAGATGTGATAGTTATAAAACAGGTGCACCAGGCTACTAAGAGAGAGCAAGCCTAAAGGAAAAGTCACCATGGTAAGATGGAAATAGATATAAGAGCAATAGTGAATCGTGGCATGGAAGTAAAGGAATGCAAAAGTAATGAAATATCCATAGCATTCATCTGTTCTTGCATTGGTATTAAAAAAAATACCTGAGACTGGATAATTTATGAAGAAAAGAGGTTTATTTGGTTTATGGTTCTGCAAGCTGTATGAGAAGCATGGTGCCAGCATCTGCTCCTGGTGAGGCCTCAGGAAGCTTCTATTCATGGAGGAAAGTGAAGGGAGAGCTAGCATATCACATGGTGAGAGAGGGAGTGAGAAAGAGAGAAAGGAGATGCCAGTCTTTGAAATAACTAGATCTTGTGTGAACTCAGAGTAAGAATTCACTTATCACGAGGACAGCATCAAGACATTAATGAGGAATCTGCCCCCATGACTCAAATACCCCTCACTAGGCCCACCTCCAACATTAGCAGTAACATTTCCATATAAGACTTGGAGGGGACAAAACATCCAAACCATATCACCCACATTGAGGGAGCAAGGAGCAGACTCCATACTGTAGGACACCCATGGGGAACAAACTTGAGAAGTTTCCCCAGAGTGTAGGGTAAGAGGACAAGGGGCTGGAAAAAGAAAGATAATGGATAGAGAGGACAGAGAATGGAGTTAGAAGCTACATCTAAGAACTGTACATATTTCTAAGGAACCAACAGAGATAATATAAACAGAACAAGTATGAAAGATGTAATAGAAGAAAATGACCCTGCATTGAAAATGATCAAAGTATGCAGATTGAAAAGTCTCACAAATTCCAATAAAAAGAATTGAAACAACAACAACAAAATGCTGCAATAACATTCATTAAACTATATTAAGTATAACGTTTTAACAAAAGTAAGTACTCAGGCGGTAGTAAGAAGTTTGCCAATAAAGAAACCAAAACTAAATGCTAGCTTTTCTTATGTAATATTAAATACCAGAAGAACTTGGAAACATATATGCATGCTTTACCAGGATCAGATAATAAGGTAGGTATTTAAGATTAGAAAAGACCCCTCTCATTGGTAAAGGCAACAGGAAGATATATTTTAGAAGCAGAAGCTCTCTAACATAGACACTATTCTGCAAAAAAATAAGATAAATGTAACAAAAGAAAATGAGCTTCAAAGTGTATTTTGGTCACCAAGAGATGATTCAAAATAAGACTTTTAATAATGAGAATATTAACATTTAAAATAATAAGTGGAGTTTTTCCTTACTCAGTTTGTTCAATAAAATCATGAGTCCACTCTAACCTGATGTATCTTGTTGCTTAAAGGGAAAGCCTGGCCCTACCTTTTCTGCTTTCTTCTCTGTTCATGGTATAGAAAATACATTTTTGTTAACTAATTATTTACTTCACACTTGATGTAGACTTTGTTGCCATGTTGGATGGCTATTTTGTTAGACAGGTAAAACAGTTTTCTGCCACATGTCTAGGTGATTTTAAATAATGTAGCCCTCACCCTCAGCTGTTGTTATAGGGACCACATGCTTTGTAGTAACCAGGTGCTGCCAAAATTGGGTGATGGCAGGCTCCTGATCCATGCCTGTCGCGTCATAGGTGGTTAAGGGAATGGGAGTCAGAATCAGACTGTCTGGTTCCAAATCCAAGATCTGCCAGTTGACTTTGACCTTGATTTTCTTATTCTATAAAATTAGTTTCTTTATTGTTCTTACTCAATTTGCTTGAGGTGAAGATTAAATGAGTTAATACATGTAAATTTTTGACTGGCACAAGACACAATCCTATTACATGTTCTGAAAAAAACACTCTCTACACCAACTAAAGAAATGAATTCTATTTCCTCCACTACCACTACAACTCAATACTTTTAGTCACCAAATGTGTGATTTTTTTTTCTATATCAGTTTGTCGACACCTATTAGATGTCCTGTAATTCAGTTCAGTTCTGACATCATCTACATGGAAACAGCATCAGATCCCATGGACTAACAGCTCAGTGTCATAAGTCTGTCTGTAATGGCCCAAGTGGGTTCTTCTTGTCTAATGCAATACATAGAGACAATAGTGTTGCAGTAGAGAAAGGGTTTAATAATCACAAGGCCAACCAAGTGGAAGGATGGGAGATAATTCTTAAATCTGCCTCCCTAAGAGCTCAGGGGCTAGGGATTTTAAGGATAATTTGGCAGACAGGGGGCTAGGGAATGAGTGCTGCTGATTAGTTGTGGATGAAATCATAGGAGTATCCAAACTGTCTTTGCATGCTGAGTCAGTTTCTGGGTGGAAGTTTCTGTGTGGGAGTTAATTCCTTGGCATGAGTCACAGGTCCAGGTGGAGTTGGTTAGTTGCCAGAACGTAAAAGTTTAAAAATATCTCAGAGACCAATCTTAGATTTTGACAATAGTGATGTTATCTATAGGAGAAAGTGGGGAAGTTAAAAATCTTGTGACCTCTGGCTATATGATTCTTGAGCAGTAAGCTATTATGGAAAGGCAAACTAGGGAACAATGGCCAGTTATTGTTTAACTATACCTACATCTTAGCAGAATTCAGGTCCTTCTCATAATCCCAACCTTGTGGAGTTTCATTAGTCTTACAAAGGCAATTTCAGCTGCCCACCAAAGAGGGGATTAATTTCAGAAAGGGACTGTTGTCATCATCTTTGTTTTAAAGTTAACAAAGGCAGTTAGCTTGTGATGTTAGAAGAAAGAGGGAGTCAGCTATGTCAGATTTCTTTCACTGTCATAATTTTTGCAAAGGTGGTTTCATGGCCCCACTTGAAATGAGAGAATGAAAAGTACAGGTTTTCATCTGTGCTTTGGACTGGGTGGAAATAAATTAGAGGTTCCCAGGACTTCCTCCTCAGATTTGACCATTTGCTGGAATTGTTTACAGAACTTAGGAAAACAGTTTACTTATTAGATTACCAGTTTACTTCAAAAGGAAATTACAACCCAGGAACAACCAGATGGAAGAGATGCATAGGGCAAGGTATGTGAGAAGGGGCACAAAGCTTCCATGCACTCTTGGGCTCATCATCCTCTCAGCTCCTACATGTGTTCAGCAACCTGGAAGCTTTTTTTTTTTTTTTTAAATTTCTTTATTTCTCTACTTGCTCTGAAGATTTTTGAAAAATGTTCTTAGGCCAGGTGTGGTGGCTCATGACTATAATCCCAGCATGTTGGGAGGTCAAGGTGGGCGGACCACCCTGAGGTCAGCAGTTCGAGACCAGCCTGGCCAACATGGTGAAACCCTGTCTCTACTAAAAATAAAATAAAATACAAAAATTAGCCAGGCTTGGTGGTGCATACCTGTAATCCCAGCTACTCAGGAGGCTGAGGCAGGAGAATTGCTTGAACCCAGAAGATGGAGATTGCAGTGAGCTGAGATTATGCCATTACACTTCAGCCTGGGTGACAGAGTAAGACTCCATCTCAAATACATACATATATATATATATATGTATATATATATATATACAGCAATGTGTGGTTCTTTTGAATCTGTGGTATGTAGTAACACATCACCCCAGAGCAGAGCTTCTCAACTATTGATTTTATTCCCCAGGGGACATTTGGCAATGTCTGGAGACAATTTTGGTTGTTACAACTTAGAGGCTGATGCTATTGGTGTTGTGGGCAGATGCCAAGAGAGACTGCAAATGTTCTCCAATTCAGAAGACAGCCTACACAAAAGAATTATTCTGTCCAAAATGTTAATAGTGCTGTTACTGAGAAACCCTCCTCTATAGAAGAAGCCTAGAACTCTGATTTTTTTCCTTTTTTCTTTTTCAATCAACTAATGAGAAAAAAATGTCAGCAGCCCTCTTTGGTTTTCAAAATCATTTCAGATTTTGCCATTCACCAGTGTCAGCCAGTATGTTTATTTTTGAAAGGTCAGAAATTTTACAGGGCCAGATTACTAAAATGCTTATAATTATTATTATTTGTTGTTGTTTTCAAGAGCCTATTTTAGTAATTTAGTATGGGGAAGTCTACATAGAGATCTCTTTGTTCTGAGTACTGAACCTTTTTCACTTACACAATACTTTCCTAGTCTATACATTCTTTACCCTGATAATCCAGGAAGTCTGAATCCTCCCCGTGGCTCTGCCCTGTTTCCATCCCCAGTCGGTGGGTTTCCCCCAGGTCTCCAGTGTACTTTGAAAGTAGGACCTCCTAAAAAATTCACAGTTTGAACATGGTAGTCTTCTGAGCTGTTCAATATTTTAAATCTCTCTGTGGTTATGATCATTCAACTCTTTTAGTCATTCTTCTAATGTCAGTATAGATGACTAAATTATTTAATATTAAAAGACTTGTTTCCCAGAGACCACTAAGAAAATCTCAATATCCTACTGTAGTAAATAGAGTCTGTTTTCTACCCAGCATCTTGTAGAGTAATTCAGACATGTGTTTTGACAGTTTGCCTGAAAGTAATTTGACAAATAATTTTACTAAAGAATCCTAGAAAGTCAATGGCAACATCTTGTTTATTCTAAGTTGTTCAAGCCACAACCTTGGATGTGGTTGATTCAGATTTCTTCAGAACTGGAAAAGTATAAGAGAATTAGTATTCCATTAATAAGGAATCATGGATAGTGTTAGTTTTTTTAAAAAAATAAAATAGTTTAGCACATAAGTGGTTGCCTAGTACATTTTACATGGAGTCTGAGAGAAATTTCTTGAATTGCTGTAATTCTCACAGTGCTCTTCTGAAGCCATGTAGATATTGATTATGCTGCCTCCCGTCACCCGCCACCCCCACATTCCAGATCAGCTCAAAGGCAACTTAGAAGGTCCTATCCTGATCTCCTCTCTGAAACATATACTTTCCCCCGCCCACTGCCTGCCCACACTATCCCAGTCCCTCTCTACCCTATACTCCGTTTTGTCTTCTACTTTAAAAATCTTATCTATTTCTTTATACATTACTCA